>JAGKTI010002824.1:0-13279 GCA_018397915.1 Birgus latro
GCCTCTTTTCTGACATGCAACCCCATGTTAAGATATGATAGGAAAAAAAGAAACATTTTACTGTGTGACAATGTAAGGTATGAGCTGGGATGCTGGAGACGAGAGAGGAGAGTGTGATGTCATCACCAAGGAGTTGGCGCGTTTTCTTTTGCTCCCGGGCGGCCCGTGAGTAGACATTGTATTCTATGGATATTGGTTGTGGGAAGCATCGGAGGGATGGCGAGTCACAGGGGTGACAAGTGGCAACAAGAGCAGACCAGCCTCAGCAGCCAGGCCCGGGGACGCGACTTAGCCAGATAATCATATCTCCTGTAATATGGAGCTACACCGTCTTCACTTAGTCCAGGGGCACAAATGACGACACTCGTACTGGAGAACATGACTGCAGGTGTAAAGCGATCTCCTGATTAACGCGAGCTAAACGATGACCATGTGAAAAAATCTAGTGTTTGTGTCTGCCTGCATACCATCGTGTGCTGGTGTCAGTCAGCTAGGAGGTACCAGCAACTCTGACCTTTTTCCAGCAGACGTCTTTGCCATTACCGTTAGAGCCAGATACGAGACGAGGCACGAACGTATTTCGCTTCTGCCATGAGTATCTTGAGAATCAAACACTAAAGACGAGGTAGGACTGTACTTCGCTGATGTCCCGCGAATCTGAGACCAACGACGAGGCAAGAGACAACTACTACCCTTTGGAAGGCCATGTAAGGACGGGGCTGGGAGACCAGGATCCATTTTTGTTGTGTATTTGTTGGGTTTAGTGTATTTATATTTTTAAGTATAATGCTATTTCATACTGAATCACTTCGTGTTTCCCATTAGCCTTGACTCTGAATACGTACCCCTGAGCTACTTCATACCGTATCTCACGAACCTAAAGTCTGGCACTATATACAATAGATCAAATATTTATTGATCTCTCCCAACACAGAATAATGCAGAGAGAAATCAAGATCCATGTGAAAATTTGATGGACTGTTTTCGGTGACTGTTTCTGTGCTCCGGAGAGATTCTGTCGGCGTTATCAGTGTTCTGTTTTTTGAGATGTCTTTGCAGTGATGTTGCCTGTTTTGAGGAAAAATCATGTTTGTATCCAAAATAATTAGAGGAATAAAGGGTTCTCTCTCCAGTGGGAGCGATGGCTTGAAGACTGAGACTTGAGAGTGGTACTTAGATATGTTTGTCGGGAGTGAAGTAAGTGAATTTGATTTGGATGAGGCAGTCACTTTTTGTGTAAGCCAGCATAATAGCAGACTGAGTGTTGGAGTGATATAAAGGTATTGGTAGGCCATCGGCAAATGAAAGTAAAGTTGCTGAAGGAGTAGGGGCTCACTGTTCGTGGAGGAAAAGGTTTAAGGGTTATTTAGTATTATGAAATTGCAACATTGATGTTGGTTGATAACTTGGGCCTTTGTGCATGAGGGAAAGCTAGCTAGAAACTTTTTGTCTTTAATGTGTGGATGTACAAATTTATCCGGATGTTTTGATTCTGTATCTAAAGTTTTATTCGTGTCTACTGCAGCTAATTTGGTTTATAACTCAGTATGTCTTCTTGAAATCATTCATACATCTGATGCTGATCTTTGTTGATGCCTGTGGATGTCGTGCCATAAAAGTAAATGTAGACAAGAGTAATTTGATCGTTGTTGCGAGAGACAGCGATTCACAATTTGATGTAGCGCATGAAGGGACTTAAAATACCGAGAATTTAAGTACCTGGCTGCAATGATTGAAAAATAAATGAGGTAAATGTACAAATGAAGTGTAAGGTAATATGCACAGGAAAGGGTCGATGGTGCTACTCTCATCCCGGTATCAACTTACTTAACCGGTGATATACTTAAACTGTAATACATATTTTAGTGTTTGGAAATAGCTATATGACATATACCGTAAAGTGGGGAAAGTGCGCACCTTTTTTTGAGGTTTTTTACCTCTGGGAAGAGTTCTAGGAGGAAACCGAAAAAAGTGAGACATGTTTCTATTGCTTATTATTAGAGCAACCTTTGGCACATATTGAAATGTTTCTGAAATTATTCATGTGGTAGGTAGTGAAAACAAATATATGGTTGCGCATTTACCCCAGGGTTGGGGGTAAGTGCGCAACATGTTTTTTCTTGAAATTTAAGCACACTTAAGCATATTTGGACAATCCTATTCATACCTTAAATGCATTATTTGTATTGTATTTGTATTATGTGCCACCTCACTGGCCATACAGAAGTAAAAAAGTACACACAGAAGCAAAAAAAGATGAAAAAAGAAAACATAAGCAAGGCAAGCTTTTATTAATGCATGACCATGCCAGTCATTTCTGAAATCTTAAAGCAAAGTGTCTTTAATAAAGGAGGGCTTAGGCAAACACTTAACAGCAGTTACATCAGCAGACCAAATGTCCTGATTCTGTGGCTCTGTAAAATATGAAAATTCACCTCCTGACACGTTGTTATCACGTTTGAAATACTTTGCTGACACTTCACTTACTTCCTTCCCTAGCACTTTCCAACAAAATGATAGTCTGAATAAGCTTTTTTGTCAGTAAACTCCACAATAACATACAACCCCTCCTTTCCTTCCTTGGTCTTGCTCTCATTCTCTTCTCCTGCTTCTCTTCCCTCCTCCTCTTTTCCTTCCTCTTCGCGATCTTCCTCTTCTCTTCTGCTCTTGATTCCTTCCCTGAACTTTCCTCCTCATCATACTCTAGAAGAATCTCTGGAATGTCTACATCACTTGATGAAAGATTCTCTTCTGAGATACTGTCGGAGTCGGCTTCGGATACTCTCAGCTTCATTTTGGCACCAGTTTTCTCGGTTTGCTGGCCAGAAGGACCCGCACCAATATGTAGGGATGTGCTCCTGCTTTTACACGCCTGATAGGCTCAAATAGGTCCACGGGGGAGTAACGGCGCTGCTGCTTGGGGTCTGTTTTTCTCACGTAGTGTCGCACCATCTGTAAAAACATGAGAAATAAATTGCATTGACAGATAGATATTATAGTATTTGGATTGTTTCTGTTTGTTATGCTCTGAAGATTAAAAATGTAGGCTATAAGGCATGAACCAATTCATTTAGATAGTAATTTGTAGGAAAAAACAGCATGTGCGCATTTACCTCATGAAAATTTGCGCAGTTACCCAACCATTCATTTATGACTCACTATTCACTAATGCTTAGACCTAGCAACTTGTAATTAAAGGATAATCTCCCTTAGGATATACATAATTAATGAGCCTAAATAGAGTACCCTAGGAATATTTATTGTTAGTTAACTTACCCTTAGTATTCCAATGTAGTGTATCGTCCAAAATTTCAGTCAATGCTCCATCCTCCCTGTATAAAGCCGTGGTGGTCACTGCTCTTGATAAAATGGTTGGATAAAGCTGAACCAATGTCTCTGCTCTGTATTCAGACTTTGAAAAGTTAAGAATATAAAAAATGAAAACCTGTTTTTGACCATTAAAAAAAAAAACTCACTTAGGTGCGCACTTACCTCGAGGGGTGCGCACTTTCCCCAACTTTAAAGAAGGATATAAACATAGGATTATGATAGAAAATGTGTTATTTGCCTACTTGTTCCTTAGCATATTTGTTTCGTTTAATTAATAGTTAGGTCTATGTTTCCCAACTTTAATGGCCGACAGTGCTATAGTCTCTTACATAAAATGGCTTCGTGCTTACAGCATCTTGTATACATTAGATATTAGATGGTGATTATTACTGCTACTATTACTACTACAACTACTACCAGTAGTAGTAGTAGCAGTAGTAACAGTAGTAGTAGTATACTGTACTAACCTTTTGAACTAAGTGGAAAAGGTAACATCATTTTGTAATATATATATATATTTTTTTTTACGATATAAGAAAGTTTTTTGACAGCTGAAACGTAAACCTGGGTAATGGTAATACTGTTCCTTTAATCCCTTGGGTAATGGTAATGCTAATAAAACAAGCACATTCATCGACTGCATAATGCAAGTTCAAGTCATTATTTTATTTAGGCCCAATTTGAGCTTCATTTAATTACGTCAGTTCGAGGACAGAGATTTGCTTTCATTCTTGCTGAAAATAGACCATTCTTCTCAGCTTAGGGGAAACTTTTGAACTCAGGGGTTGATTAGCTTTCATTTTTCCTTTAAACGTCAGAGAGAAAAATGTTTTTAAATAGTAAGAACGCAGCTCAACAAGACGTCTTCGGATTGGAGGGATTAACCCAACCCACACATTTACAGAGGGTATGTTCAAGTTCAGTCACTCGGGGTCAGTCATGTTGGCTGAATTACGTTCAGAGTCACCGAAGTCCAGCCTTGCGTCTACATGGGCAATACCGTATGCTGCAGAGGGAGAGAAAAACTGCTCCCCCAAACACTTGATCAGGTGATCGGAGACCAACCAAAACACTGAAAATGGTAGAGGCCGCGCTCTCGGCTGCTTCGTATGTGAGTATATCATCGATGATCCAATAGTAGATGTCGTAGGTGCTTCTGCGGACACTAATGCATGGTTAGAGAGAGACGAAATCGGATAACAAAGGGCAAGAAGTCCGACCACAGTCGAAAAATACGTAGATCCGATCGTCCCAGCATGTAGTGACTTTATATATATTTTTCACAATGGCTGTGGTGAAGTTTTACCTCTGCATAGGCGAGAAAAAGCCAACATTTAGCACATTTGAATTACTTGGTTGGAGTGGACGCCCTCTTATTTGTTTACAAGCAAGGAAGCGCGGCGACCGAAACTCCTCTAGCTAATCTCTTCGTTTGGCAAGAGAAAAATTAGCTCACGCTGCGGTCTTCTCTACCTACAGGGCACTAAGTGGCGCTCTGTGGCGCCCGGCCAAGTAGGCGCAAGGCAGGTCGTTAACTTCAGGCCTAAGTAAGTCCATCCAGGCCATCATAATTACCAAGGCTCATTTAGAATATTTGTCCCTTAACGTTGTTCACATCCTTTCAGGCTTAGGTAACTTCAGATTCTTTTAGGTGTTTTTTTATGCGCCTGACTTTGGGCCTAGGCTTAACCGCCCGTTCCCTAACGCCCAGCAATCCTCGACGTACCATACGCCTCTACATGTCACCATTCAGGCACTAACATCCACCGTCCATATTGAATACATCTTAGGTCTATCTAGACAGAAGCTTATCACATCCCTTCAGATCTGTTACAGTCACTATAAGCCCTTTCAGTTCCTAGTAGTCACAGTATGATGATTTTGATCCAATCAAGTGGGTCAAAAATGTTCACGACTATCCATGTCATTCCACGCTCCATTTCAAGTCCACCAAGTTGAATTAAGTTCCTGTTTTATGGGTGCACATCAATACACGTCCCATCTTAGTCTTCACGGCCATGTAACGGCCTTCATATTCAATCACGTCCAAGTATAATTATCACGGTTTATACACAGTATTACACCCAGCATTTACAGCCAGTCAGGTATGCTTAAAATCATGCTAGTCAGTTTATTTCAGTGATACCCTAAGCCAAGTTCCCGTACAGAGGAATGTATTAGGAAATTACTGTTAATGTAACTTTAGGTCCATGTGGTTCATGTCTCAATAATTTAAGATAATAGCTATGGATGGGTACTATACTATTTTTACTCTAAGCTGGCCTAAAATTCCCATCTCTCCATCTTGAATACTGAGTTGTAAGAAGAGACTGACACTAAATTATGGTGCTAGTCACAAAGAAGTGCTATGGGAACTATGTAGAGCCACGGTATAGTCTCCTTCTGCCACAGAGCTACACGAAATAATATGCAAAAAGGACGAAAATCTTGGCCAAGTTAGAGTAAAAGCAGTATAGTTCATCGGTGTTCAGAAAACCATATAAATAATTACATTCTATACGGGTGACTTGACGAGGATGGACTGGACGTGTCCAGATGGAGCTGGGTAGGACTACAGTGAAGAAGGTATACCTTTAGATAACGAAGACTAAGTCAAGTGTACACCTTTAGTGACTTCGGCAGCTGACACGGTGCAAATTTCTTACCAAATCAACACCATACCTCAGCCGGCACTGAACGGCGTAAGTGTGACTGTGTGCCTATAGAGAGATATGAACATAACTGTCTTTAATGAATAACTGGTAAAGTAGATGGCTGAAGGTCGTGATTAAAGGGCAGTTTTTTTTTTCTACTATTGATATGGTATGTTTAATTCTTTCAGCAACAAGTGAGATGTGCAGAACTATAAGTGGGCTGGTCATGAAAAGGTATGGGTAGACTGACATGGTGAGGTTATAGTGCCCTGTGAATGTGGGCACTGGAGGAAGATTGGTAGACATGACATGCATTCACAATATGATATCTTCCACATCACACTGGAAACAGAATAGATGGGTGGAGAAAGACAAAGATGGGTGGGCGTATGAAGAATGATGGAAGTGGATGGTAGCCCCCGCTTGAATGATTATAGTCAAAGTCCTTAGTATGCAGCCACCATCTATGTACCTTTAAAGTGTAGTCCACTTTTCTGATACCAGGTCAGTATTAGGTAGGAAGGAGTAGGGTGTGAGTGGCAACAGCTAGGGGGACGAGAGATGGATGGGTGTGAAGGAGAAATAGGCAGGTTCATGGAAGAGAGTAGGGGGCGTTATGCTATCTGAGAATAAATTATTTTCAGTCATAATATCTTTGGGATCAACTTAGCACTTTTCTTCTTGAGAAGTATATAAATAACTGGCTGGGGCATAAATAACAGCAAGACCGTCAGGGGATATGAAAGAATGCGTTGCAGTATCCTAAACATCAAGTGATGAACGTCTAGCTATGCTTTAAATATGCTGAGGGAAAACATCACACCATTTTGATCATTTGTATTATATCTAATTGTCGGAAGGTGGCCTCCGTGACTGGCTGTGGTCAACATTGTTAAAAATTATATTCCAACTTTGTAATGCAACTCGAGAATCCTTAATTCTTGCTTCATAAGATCGCCACAGCATAGACTCACGTTACGCTTAATGTAGTTTTTATTGAGTTTGGTTTTGTAATTGGAATGTATGGCTTCAATATACAAAGTAAAAGCAATTTGAAGTCCTACTGGTACATATGATGATCGTGAAACATGACATGAATGGAATGGATAAGAAGGGAATACATGAAAAGCACGGAAAAGGCAACCCTAAGTTTCGTTAACAAACCATCCAGCCTCTCCTGTCCTCCCCTCCTTTCCAGTTGCTCGCACCCAGCCCAGCCACAAGCACACGAGCGCGCACGCGCAACACACACACACACACACACACACACACACACACACACACACACACACACACCGCTCGCTGGCTCAGTGGTAACGTTCTCGCTTGCCATTTGGTAAACAGGAGTTCGTGCCTCGCTCAGGTTGCAAAAAGTTTAACTGACGAAGTGTGTGGTTACTGTCCCCGTTGAGCAAGGGGATGGGTGTGTGCGTGTGTGAAGGTCCCAGCCTTACCCTTAGATCGGACTATATGAGCTCACAGCTTCCTTCCGGGAGGGTAAAAGCTGACGATCACTACCATCAAATGATCCTGACCGACCCAGTGAATTACACACACACACACACACACACACACACACACACACACACACACACACACACACACACACACACACACACACACACACACACACACACACAAAGAAATAGGGTCTTAGGCATTACCATCTTACGAGTATACACAATAAGAATCTTTTACTAAATGAGACTACACACTACAATGATCCTGCACACCATCATTCTATTGCCCCTTTGTGTTCCATGTATTCTATATTCTACTTTGAATCAGCATATATTCTGTGCTTTTTTTTTTAATGCAAGGAAGAAGAAATCAAATGCCTTGGGCCCACAAACTGTTCCTTCCAAGAATAAACAAAAACAATACAAAGGAGAGACAAATTCAAGATCCGTTCATATCGTGATGCCTGGACACACTGCGTTTGAAAGACTGGAGATCATAGGAAGTAGGAAATACAGACAGAGGAAGACAGTTCCAGAGTTGACCAGCTGCATAAATGAAGGACTGGGAATAACGGTTAACTCTTGCATTACAGAGTTGGACAGAAAAGGGATGAGAGGTTGTTGCTAGACGGGTGCTACGTGCCCGTTGAAGTGGTGGAGGGATGGAAGCAGACAGTTCAGAGGAACAGTGGCCACAGAAGTAGCGATAGAAAAGAGATAAAGATGCAACACTGCGGCGAAGAGACAGAGGTTGAAGGGAGCTAGTAAGAGGAGGAGCGTTAATGAGACGAAAAACCTTTGACTCCACCCAATTGAGAAGGGTTGAGACGAAAAACCTTTGACTCCACCCAATTGAGAAGGGCTGTATGTGGGGAGCGTCCCCACACATAAGAGTTGTAATGTAAACAGGGGCGAAAAAACCCTAAACAAAGTCAACAACTGTGCAGGGGTAATGAAGGTTTGGAGTCGGCTTAGCACATCTAATCTCTTGGAAGAAGATTTCACAAGAGATGTAATATGTTCTTTCCAAGATAAATCCCGAGTGAATGAAACCCCAAGCATGTTTAAGGATGATGCAGGAACGAGATGGACGTTATTAAACATCAGTGGGTACTCCTGTGGAAGATTTTGTCGGGTTGATAGGTGTAAGAAGTGTCTTTGATGCATTAAAAACAAGATTATTTTTACCCCAGTCAGAGATACGAGCCAAGTCAGACATTAGGTGTGCCATAGCCTCATCCCTTGTTTGTTGAAGTAACTGCTGAGATGGACGTTGCGGAAACCGAATGGAAAGGTGAAGGGTGGAATCATCAACGTACGAGTGGATAGGGTTAGAGGTACAGCTTAGAAGGTCATTGATGAATAAAAGGAAGAGAGTTGGTGATAGTACAGAACCCTGAGCAACACCACTGTTGATATATCTAGGAGGAGAGTGATGGCCGACTACAACAGTAGCTATAGAACGACCAGAAAGGAAGCTAGAGATGAAGGCACAGATAGTAGGATAGAAACCGTAAGAGGGCAGTTTAGAAATTAAAGATTTATGCCAGACTCGATCGAAAGCCTTTGAGATGTCAGGTGCAATGGTAAAGCTCTCGCCAAAGTCCCGAAAGGAGGATGACCAGGAGTCTGAAAGGTAGGTGAGAAGATCGCCAGTGGAGCGTCCCTGACGGAACCCATACTGACGATCAGAAAGAAGGTTGAGATAGGAAAGATGCTTTCAAATTTTTCTGTTAAGAATTGACTCGAACACTTTTGAAACACAGGATGTTAAAGCAATTGGACGATAGTTAGAGGGTTGGGAATGGTCACCCTTCTTTGAGACTGGCTGAATGAGAGCAAACGTCCAGCAAGAAGGAAAGGTACAAGTTGATAGACAAAGGCGAAAGAGTTTACCTAAGCAGGGTATAAGCACAGAAGCACAGTTCTTGAGGACAACAGGAGGGACTCCATCAGGCCCATATGCCTTGTTAGTATTGAGTTTCTTTCTATATAGCTATACGACTGAAACACCTTGGTTGGCCCATTCCATCATAGTGATGCGGCCAGAGCATGTATTCAGCTCAAAGAAGTTGGACGCCCCTGCCTTTCAGTCCTGAGTCACCCTTGGGCAAGGTGTAGCACCCATTAGCTCACCAAAAAAGTAGTAAGTGGATGGTTAACATTGTCCCGGGAAATACAATCATGGGAGTGACGTCGGGTTAAGGCCCTGTAGCTGGCAAAACACAACATTCCCAGGTGGAAACCCAACCATTTTACCACATAGTCAAAGTCCAGGCTCAGAAAACTACTCATACAAAGCTGCTATACACAGCTCATCCATTCTCTGGGGTCTATGCCCCCTTTTTCTGGGTCTATGCCTCCCATTTTGTAGGCCTCGCCATGTTGGAAGACCCTTTTCTGACCCTGGCGAGGTGCTGTCTGCCAGATGAAGTTGGCTGCTTGCTTATGGTTGATGGGTCTGCTAGGCCAGACAGACCAGAACAGAGGAAGAACAACAGCAATATCTACTGTCAAGTAACTTCTCTATTACATCAGTTTTTTCCAATACCATGTAAAGGCAGGAGGTGTTTGGAAAGTCTAGTGTTCCTGTCTCTGATACTCAAATACTCGCTAATTCATTGAGTCACTGTTGTTTTGAAACATGGAGTCCAGGCCTTATGAGATCGTGGTGAGGAGTAGGGATGTGTCTGTTTTTCGTTTGGGGCATACCTGAAACGTTTCTGAGGTGCGATTGGTGTGCACCTAATTTTTTGCACATATGCATCTTGCCTAAATAATGGTAACAGCCTATGACAGGAGCATGAATTAACTCTGGGATATGCATCTAACGTATGTGTGAGGTGCGTTTTTGTACTGTGCTGGAATAACCGGATATTTACCAGAGACAGGACAAATCACTGTTCAATTAGCTGTACTGGGATGGCCTTTCAGCCAAGAAGCTGCCATTCATATGCTTAACAGTAAATAACTAACTTTTCTCATAGAATCCTGAAGGGGTATGCATGGCTACCAAATGTACTTTGCCCAAAATGTCAAGCCATCTCACATAACAGGTGAGAAAGGACACTGTAAGATCAGTCTGAGAGGTATGAAGGAACAGGGATTTTAATAAAAAGAGCCAGCTAAGACAGTGAAAAAATTGTGTGTGTGTGTGTGTGTGTGTGTGTGTGTGTGTGTGTGTGTGTGTGTACACGCACACACGCACGCACGCTAGGAAGACAAGAGTTGTTCCGTCTTCATGGTTACCTAAATCGAAGGGTTTTGACTAGAACAGTGTTCAATTGTGATTTATGGAATGGGTTTGAGGGAATGTGTGCACGGTGACCAGATTCCTCTAGCGGGAATATGCTAGACAGCAGCTGAAATTATGCTAGATTGGCAAAAATAATGCTAAATCTTTTGTTGCTCTTAATACGTTCGGTTTCTGTTATATTTTATGATTAATATAGTATTATTTCTACGTTTTTAACTGTATACAGTATGCACTCTTATAATTATGAAAGAACATTAAAATAAATAATTACTCAGGTTCTAAAAGTTTATTTGACAAATATTTGTGCAACATAGGTTGAAACTTCCTAATATAGTAGTTTCAACACTACCTGTAGAAAATAAATGCAAATTTAATGTATTAATGTGTGAATTAAGTTTGAAAGTTGTGGGTTCCTATTTTTCATACATTTTGTGCAACATAGGTTGAAACTCTTCCAAATAGAGTAGGCCTACATTTTCAACACTACCTGTAGAAAATAAATGCAAATTAATGAGTGAATTGAGTTTCAAAGTTGTGGGTTCCTATTTTTCATACATTTTGGAACTAAATTTCTAAAGCATAATTTTATCTGGTTCAAACTTTTCACAAATTTCACTCTCTCTCCTGTTGCCTTCTCTGGCAGCCACATACTTTAGAAGAGAAGAGGAAGTCAGTTGATTGCGCACTGCTGATTTTAAACGGTGCATCTCTGAGAAAATTCTCTCACAGTCAGCATTAGCCACTGGAATAGTCAGAATTGCTTTGACACAAAAACTAAGAGCACTGTACCCGGTGTCCTGCATAACCGCTTGCCAAAAGACATCAAACTCCATGTCATCAGTCAGATTATCATCATACGGGAGGTTACGCCATTGGTTATCAACTTCCTGCTCTTTTCCATGATCCAGCATGCCTGGAAAGTGAATCATTATGTTCCCTACAAATGATGCAATGTTACCTGACCTTACTGCAACGAGTGGTAAGTTATTGTAATCATGCTAAAAACTGTCCTAAGCTCATTAGATTATGCTAAAAATATGCTAGATTTGATAACATGCTAAAATTTATGCTAAACACACAATTTTCTGGAAAAATATGCTAAAATTAGCATAATCATGGTAAATCTGGTCACCCTGAATGTGTGACATGTGTTGTTCATTGAAAAGCTGGTAACAGATTGTGTGATCCTGCAGAAGGTCCTAGCATATACTCCAGTAAGAAGAATGGTATGAGCCTATTATAGTGTAGTGCAGTAATTTTAAGTGGTATCTGGGTGTAGTATAAGTTAGTATAAGTGTAGTATAAGTTAGAATAAGTGTAGTATAAGTGTGACCTTGAAACCTAAATATTTCTATCTGCGCAATGCAGTGTCTAGCCGTTAAGTTGCATATTCAACTTCAGTCTCTGTTAATGTTCATAGTGTGAGGATAACTCTATTATTGGTAAAACTAAGTCAAGCATCTATATGAATATGACTGACTTCGTACATGTGGATCAGCCGATTCCAACCAGTCATGCATAACACTGTAACCTTAGCCAGAGTTTAATTATCACGAATGTCTGTCTACGTACTCTAATCCAGGGATTTATATATCAGCGTTAATAGTATTCCCCCTTTGAAGTAAGTAGTAGTGAAGTGAAGCTTACCTAAATTCTAACTGCTGACAATAGTAATTTGTAATCGTGAATTTTGCTCATGGTGTCAGTCACGTAAGCCCAACAGCCGCGAACATAGCAACAGCTGGTCCAAATCCTCATTTATATCAGCTTCGATGTAATTATAGTTGCTGTACTCTCATCACAAAAATTTTAAGCATCGTAGGTCAATTCTCTGTGTGTGTCGAGTGTAACTGTATTTTTCGTATTCCTTGGAAATTTTTGAGAAGCATTAATGTTGCAGAGTAATCAGTCAAAGTCATAGCCACTTCCTGAACAGAAGTTTATAAAAGGCTGGGAGTAGCGCATCACATCCACCCTGAGCCCGTGCCACACCAGTGTGGCGAATCTCATCATCATCATCATCATCAGCGCATCACGGAGACTCGCAGTCCATCTCCCACCGAGACAACACCTCCACCGCTGCTCTCGGTGGGACCAGCTCTCTGCAGCAGTGTTTCCGCCGGGGAGGATGGGCCTGTCCCTTACTGGGGCAGCCCTGTCCGCCACCACGAGGTTGAGGGTCTCCACTTTACCCTCCCTCTTCCAGGACTGGGGCTAACCCTCCCACCACTGTGACTGGGCCTTCCCCCCTGGGCCTCCACCTGCTGCTGGGGAGCTGGGCGAGAGGGGGTATCGTCGGGGCGGCACCACTGCAGTTCTTGGCGCCCGACCATTGGCGCCGCGACCACTCTGCTCTCTCGCCCCGCCCTGCCCCCCCCCCCAACGCCAGCGTCCTCTGTCGCCATGCAGAGGACGCCCCCTTGTTTACTGCACTACTCTGACGGGCTCTCCACCCTGAGTCCGTGCCACACCAGTGTGGCGAATCTCATCGTCATCATCATCATCAGCGCATCACGTTGTCACTCCCACTCCGTTCTTCTGCTGTTACAGGTCAGTGCTCGTGCGCTAAATCCCCCACC
>JAGKTI010002824.1:13399-28329 GCA_018397915.1 Birgus latro
TTACCCCTTTTGTTCGTGTAATGTAAATCCTCTTATGCATTAGTAAGTTAACTTAATATTCCCTCCAAACTCCTCTTGTATTGTCGTCACTCCCACTCCGTTCTTCTGCTGTTACAGATTGCCGCTGCCCTTCATACTGTTTGCAAAACGAGTATGCTGTGAAGCCGTTCGGCTCACTTTACTGCCCTCGACCGTTTGCACAAAAAATCTCTCCCTACCTAGTTAATGTAATCGAGGTGAATATCGGCTGGTCCATTTGAAGATTTCTATGATCGTGTATGGCTATTTTATTCTGATTATTATATTCAGTTGTGAAGGTGTTCATAATTGTGTATGACCATATTATTCTGATTATTATATTCAGTTGTGGAGATTTCCATAATCATGTATGACCATATTATTCTGATTATTATACTCAGTTGTAAAGGTTTCTACATTCGTGTATGATAGTACCATTCTGAGCGCTTTTTCAATTGCAAAGATTCATATTCATGCATATCCATTTCTTTTGAATATTAACTCAATGGTGAAGATCCATACTCTTAAAATTATTAATTCCTGATTATACTTAGTCTGCCTAGTGTCATTCTCAGTTCGAAGAGTAAGTTATCTTTCAGCTGCTGTTCATTATTAGTCCGAAGAGAAATCTGTTTTTCTTATTTTGTTGTCTTTTTTTGTGTTTTTATTATTTAGTAAATATTAGGCTAAGTCTCTTTGAATTTGAGTTATGCCATCCTCTGAAGGGTGATTTTCGTGAGACTGAGTGGCCCGCAAGGTGTGCTAATATCGTCTTACTCACGCACTCTTAATAAGCTCACGCTACCCTACTTCTCATAATCTCTAAAGTGTCAAAATTCCTCATCATTTCCCTGGTGGAATAAATTACCAGCATTACGCTGGGTGGTGGCAGCATAATTCCTAAAGCTGCCGTCACACTGGACCAAAAGTGGCTAACATGCGACCAGCTTTTGCGAGGCAAAACGGCTAGCAGAGTCGAGTGTCCGTCACACTCGTATGTTCTTGCGAGTCGAAACGGCTAACAGTGTCGTCTGCCTTGGCGCCCCGTGGACATTTGTAAACAAACCACCATGGAGTACCCACTCCCTTTTCCTCAGTTTCTGTAACCGCTTCACGTACTTTAGCAACTCCAGAGCCACAAAGCAGTCTACTAGAGTTTTCCTTGCTGCAGGATCCATATCGAAATCTGATTTCTACTTGTTGTTTGGAGACAAAGCAGACGGCCTCCGCGCCTGGTCACCCGAGTGTCCGAATATTTATTTCTGGTTACAAGAAAAAAAGTAAAAATGAATAAAAACCACAAGAATTGAATTGTATTTACTTAACAAATTTAGTTTAAGTTTTCTTCTACTTCTATGAATAACAGAATATTTTCTCACCGATTACAAAATTAACATAGGCTCATTTGAGTTCCAATCCCACCAACAAGCTGTGAACGAGAATTGTTATCTACTTCGCCTCGCAAGCGAAATCTCGCTCACCGTGAGTCAGTTTGGCTAGTGGCTCGCAAAACTGGCTCGCATGTTAGCCAGTTTTGTGCAAGTGTGACGGCAGCTTAAGTCTCTGATCGTTGCGGTGTGGTACGTTAGTCGCCTGCCCTACGCTGGTGAGTAAAGAAAATTCTGAGTTCTACATTCGGTGACTAATTATCCTTCATTACACGGGTGACCAAAAATCTGTTATTACACTAGTATGTCGGACCAATAATATCGACATGCCTTCTATGATGAGCTGCAGACTGGGGTACACAGGTTGGTATGGGCAGGATGACGTCTTGGGAGTGTTGAAAGGAGCCCCAGAAGGATTACAGCAGACACAATGCGAGCCACTGCAGAAAACGAGGCTGAAGTGTGAATTTAAAAGAAATGTTCTGCCCAGTGGATATGAGAGGTAAGGGAACGATCAGTGGAAAATATCACTCTTGACGGAATGGGCTCAGTGATCTAGTCATGATGGAGGAAGATGAACTGCAGTTATTTAGTTGCCTGCCTGCTCCTCATATGCCTATTTCCACATGCTTTCCCGACCTACCTGCTTTTGCTCTCTGGACAATTTTTAAATACCATGAGATGAGGATTGCTTTGCTTTGATGTAGGGGGAGGGCTAAGTAACCTTTCCCAGTAATGCGCAATTAAAATACCTGAGGGCAAGAAGGGTCATGGAAGCCCAGGCTGGTCAAGTTAAATCCACCCTCTCCCCGTTACTGTGTAACGACTATGCAGATTGCATGGTTGCTCTCTCTCTCTCTCGCTCCCCTGGGTCAAGGTATCAATTTCGGCTTTCATCATAGCAATAGTGATGATGATAATGACAGCAAATGCTGGAATATGAGATACCTGAGAGTCAAGTATCGTTCTTCAGCAGAGGTTCCCTGGGTCACTACATCGCTGTCATACTGTCTCACCCTCTTACTTTGTACCAGCGTCAGCAGCCTCCCTGAAAGAACACAAACTGGTTATCAGCCATGTGATGTTAAAAGAAAAAACAGGTATTTTCCAACCCCTCGTTACGTCTTGCCAGTTATAGTGACTGAGGACAGACTTAAATAATCGAGAGCACTGACGGTAGGTGACTGGCCAGCACCTCTACAATGGTTATTAGGTTGTGAAACCTCCAGTCGCCTGGTGAAGGGTCAAGCTGGTTTGCGTTGGGCACATGGTCTTTGCTCCGACTGGAGACTCGGACTCTTATGCCACGAGCAGTATGAGCCTTTATTTAACTTATGTCATGTTAGAGGAGATTATTCTACACCCGGCATAATACTTTACAACATACATGCAGCCTTCATGAGCTGTCCGTTTACCTACGTGTGGCTCTGAACCACTAAAAAAGATTCTAAAATTAGTCTCAGTTTTCGGCATCCTTAACACTTCTAGTGAAACCGGAATCCAACCAGCCTGACTGCTACTGATTACCTTAAAACTATTCCATATTTTTACAATTTTGACAGTGAAGAAATTCATTTAATAGTACTATTTTTACAAGATCTCTCCAAGTTGTGAGACAGATACAGTTTTCTAAAAGTAAAGATGTAGACAGCTTACAAGAAGAATTTTACATTTTGACCGTTTCAAGACAAAAGAAGTGGACAATTGATTTTTATGTGTACACAGCTTACCGACACACGTAAGAGGTTCTGTTGCCTTAATCTCGAAGAAGTAACGTGATACAGTGATGAGACAAATCCAGCCCACAGTTAACGTAAGAGAAAACAGAAAATATTTCATCTTCATGTTGTGGAACAGCTGGGATCTCTTCTCGACACTGGAAATAGAACAAAGTAGGAAAAATAGAAAAAATCTCATTGTGTGTGTGTGTGTATCCTATTGTAAAAAGAACATTTAGGCTATATGTAGGCCTTTGTGGCATTACACATCCACTCAACTTTCTGCCTCTACATTCAGTCTTGGTATCCGAAACCATTACCTTAATCGCAGCTGATGGTGGCCTTAAGTTTTTGCACATTCATCTTTTAAGTATGGTGGAATACCATCTTAGACTTTCCTCATGTTTCAGCCACATGTGTATTGGCTGTGATTGCCTAATGACGCCTAAGAAAGACTCACTATATTTGTTGCGAAGATTGTGGTATTTATGTACTGTACAATAACCAATTTAGTAGCCATTCTCGTACATGTCTCACATGAGTGTCCATTGTGCTATAGGTTACATATTCAAGCTGGCTGATGGGCATTTGAACAGGAGGGCAGAGAAGCACGAGTTTCTGTCACTGGAGGCGTTATCCACCTTTACTCAATGCTTCTCACACTGAGAAAAACTTGGATGGCATTTGGGGTGCAGCGTGAGAAGTACTTTTTTTTTTTTAGTTGTGTTTTGAGTGAGAGAGAAAATCGATTAAAGTATGAAAGAATTAAATACAAAATTTAACAAGAAGCCCTCAGAGAGTACATCACCAGCACTCCGTCATTGGTCTCTTGCCTTACCATTTGACTGCTCTTCAAGCTTTACCTTTCACCAATTATTTCACGGTCGAATTAATTCCTTTTTGACTGACCATCAAACAGTTCTACAATTTTTTGTCAAAACTGAATCAACTAAGTTAACCTTGCACTGCGACCTAGATCATTGATCTCTTGTTCTAAAAATCGAATGTCTTCATCCTTGGTTGACTCAATCATGCCTTCAAATGTGGTCGAAATCGTATCAAAACTGTTTTTCGAGTGACAGGGTTGAACAGTTAACTTCGTTTTGTGACAGTTGGCTCTGATTGCTTGCAAAATTGAAATCTTCCAATTGCTCTTCCCAAAATCCTTCCGCCAAAGTTTGTCCAAAATGTCTATCTATCTATTGCCAGACGCCTCAATCCCGCACGGGGTGGCCACAAACAAATCGCCTCCATGTCGCTCTGTCCCCCGCCATTTCACTACCCCGCTCCCAACTCACACACCCCCTCTCTCATATACCTCTCCACTCCATCCCTCCATCTCATCCTTGGCCTCTCCCTCCCTCTCGCCCCCTCTACCTCACTCACATACACTCTCCTCGCCAGTCTTTCACTCTCCATCCTCTCCACATGCCCAAACCACCTTAACGTGTTTCTCCTAACGCTTCCTATCACGTCCACAACCACACAACGCTCCGTCACTTCCTCATTTGTTAGTCTGTCTCTCCATGTGACTCCACATGCTCCTCTCAAATAACTCATTTCCACTGCTCTCACTCTTGGCTTCTGTCCTTCCAACGGGGTCCAAGCTTCACTTCCATATGTCAGAGTTGGTATCACAATACTGTCATGTAACAACTTTTTCACTTCCATGCTCACCTCCCTGTTTCTTATCACTGCTTTCAACGAACCAGCAACCTTCCTTCCCTGCTGCACCCTTTTGACCACTTCACAATAGATTTTCGATCTATTGTTAAAAAAAAAAGTCAACTTCTTGAATGGATCTCAGCAGTTCCAGTGGGTTTGATCTGAATCAGATCAAAACTGTTTTATTTTATATTACTTTTTTGTTTTTATTTTAACACACAGACACTCATGGGTAGAACTTTGACTTTATCTTTGACCATGAGCGATGACTCATTATTCCCAAAAGTCAAAGTCCATCACCTTGCCGTACTCTGAACCTTTTCGCCTTGGTTTGTTTAAATAAAAATAAAAAAAATGAAGTTGGCCCTCCTATTTAACCATGAGATTTTAGCTGTGTCCTGTAACTTTGACCTTTGACATATTTTTACTACAATCAATTACCTTTATCCTTGCTTGCTCCTGAACCCCTCCAACAAATTTTATTTTATTAAGTAAAAAACTTGTTGTAAGTTAACCTTGGTCGTGTGGTCTTGAACTTTAACCTGTTGGTATCCAAAGCAATAGGTCTGGCTTACCTTTAACTCCCCCAGCAAGTTTGGTACAAAGAAGCTAACTGCTTTAGTTATTATGTTATGCTATGATACACAACGGACAAACTTTGAATTTGACTTGTGACATTGACCTCTAACTTGATTATTAAATTTCTTATTATATATGGCAGTAGATATTGATTTTCGTGTTTAACGGTCACTAATAAGTTCAGTGGAATGCTTGTGAGTTTATAATGATATGAGAAAAATTTGTTAAGGGATTTTCGATTCAGTGTCAGATGATAACTAGTTGTCATATAGCTGATCCACGTTGGGTAATACCAGCAATGGTACGAGAGACAAGGACTCAGTACAGTAGAGTTACACAAACCTGAAAATAGTTTTTAGTTCATAGTTTTCTGTTGATTCCCCGCTGAGGGGAGGTCACCTTGATGTGATGGCGGGGCTTGAAGCATGGCTGGCAGTGCCACCTGCTCTGGAGGCTTGCCTTCCAGAGTAGCGTTCAGCATCTGTCGGCCCCATGAACTAAGCACCCCCCCTACATCACTGGTAGAGGAGGCCAGCTGGTAAGTTGCTTGTCCCTGCCCCCTTTCCATCTTGGGAGGGTTTTTTTGTTTCAAGTGTGTGGCGTCCCGCAATGCTGGAGGATGGGACTCCTGGGGGGTGAGTGATGATGCACAATGCGCCCTGCAGCTAGCACCTCTTCGGTCCCCTATTCTGGCTAGACAGGCGATCTGGTTGAGCCTGGCCGGGTTAATCTGCTGGCCACTTGATGGCTAGGGCACTGGGGGCCCTGGTGGCTCCTATCGTCCTGGAGTCACCCTTGCTCGGGTCCCCCAGCAGTTATCCACAAATACTCTCTCACTTCCTCTGGGGTCGCCAGCAGTGTTGTCCCAGGCATGTGACTTCCCGTTCTTGGGCTCCATGATGGGTGGAGGGATGGGAGAATGAAGTTCTACTGTGTAAATGCATGACTGCACTAAACCATAATTCTGTTGACGACACTGACTCTGTCCCTGGCCTCTCCCATATTGCCACTATGGAGTCTTAACAGGCCCCTGGTGAATATCCTCCTCTACTCCAGCCTTCAACTGAGACTGTGAGATGTTCACAATGGGTTGGTGCTGTTCTAGGATTAGGCCCAAACAGTGCCCGTGACATACGTGAGATATCTAGTGCTGAAGCCAAATGTGGGTAGGTCAGTGCTAGATATGGACATCTTTGATTTGCACCATGCCATTGTTTCCACTAGTGGGAAAGAACCTAAAATACCTACTCAGGAGGATGGAGGCATCCTTCTTGAGGTGTCCTCCCCAGAAGAGACCTCCCAGTTACTAGCTCTGACTTCCATTTCTGATGCTGTTGTTACCTGTGTTCCACATGCCATGTTTAACCAATGTAAGGATGTCATATTTTCTTGTGACATCCTCTGATACTCAGAGGCACGGCTGATGAAGGAATTGCAATTGTCTAATGTCGTGAAGGTTGAACGCCTTCAGAAGAAGTACCTAGTAGACAGAACTTTGTCCTCGACTCCGATCTTGTTCCTGACATTTGACACATTAAGGTTGCCTGCTTATGTTCATCTTGCTTGGTTCTCTCTTCCTGTGAAGTCCTATGTTCCGACCCCAAAGAGATGTTTTGACTGGCAGGGGTTGAACATGTTAGCTGTTTTTGTCGACGTGTGCAAGCTAGTCTTCCAGGTATATGCGTTTCTTGTGGTTGCTCATCGCATGGTGGTGACTGTCAGGGGCCCATTAAATGCTGCTACTGTGGGGGTGCCCATGCTGCCTCCTTCCAACATTGTCGTCCTGGTAAAGATGGATGTCTGAGACGAGCATGCATCACATACTATTGACCTACAATGCTGAAGGACATTAACTTTCACTGTGACTCTTGTATTTCCTATAACCTTTGCAAAAGATCAACCAGATTACCCGCCCCACTCTTGCAACATCCAGTTCCGTCACGTCCATGGGAAACTGTCCCTATCGACCTCCTTTACTTACCTCTTTTGGAATCCGGGGCAGAGTATTTGTTTGTAGCAGTCAATCATTTTTCACACTACTGTGCCCTGAACACTACTGTTCTAAACCTTCTCCCAGTCAGGAGGATCCCCCCTCCCCTACTTTTCCGCCCCTTTCCTCCTCTTCCTATCCTTCTATTTCTCTTCCTCCCTCTCATTCCTCCTCCCCTCTTTCCGAACTCCTCCTCAATATCTTCGATTTTTTGGCACAAGACATGGTTAAAATATTTCAACCTCCCACTGATGACTAACGACCTCACGCTCCATCTCCCTCTCCTCCGACAAAAAGGTCCCAATGTCACATTCTCTTCACGCCCTAATGGTGACCTACTCCTGACTGTTCAAACTGCTGCACAAGCTGACGTGAACTGACCTTTCTGGTCACCATATCACTGCAGTTCCAGATGTCCTCCTAAACTCTACCACCGAAACTGTTCTGATCCCGCCCTATATATCCATAGGTAACCGCAATTTTTCTGCCGACATCTAAGCAATCTTGTCTGCTAAATACCTTGCTGTACTTTCTGTTCAGTGCTAATTGCATCCCCCTCAGGGGGCATCGCAGATATTCAGCCAACATAGCAAAGATCATCTTCAAGGGTCTCGACCTTCCCACCTCTGTTATTGTTGGTAGCACATTACTTAGAGTTAAGGAATACATGTCTCGTCCTTGAAAATGTTCTTCCTGTTGGCGATATGGTCACCCAGCTAAATACTGTAGGTCAGAGGTGGCCTGTTCTGCCTGCACTCAACCCCGCCACACCTCCTCAGAATGAGTAGCTAGTCTGCTGGAACTGCCAAGGCTCTCATGCTGCCTCATCCTGGAAATGTCCAGTCTACATCTCTGAAACTGAAGTCTCTAGGATTCACTGGAAAGAAGATCTCTCCCTCCGTGTGGCCCGTCAACACGCCCGTGAATTAAGATTCTCCTCCCACACCACTTATGCTCGAGTGGCCCGTCCTGTCTCCACTATCTGCTGTCTCTCAGTCCTGCCCCACTGCAAACATCACAACCTCTACCTACTTCTCTGCATTTACCTCCCTATCTGACATGCCTGCTCCATTGGTGTCAACAGTCTCCAGCTCCTCTGCTGTCTCTGCCTCTTTTTCCTGTCTCTACTCATACCTCCTCCTTACCTATCACTCTGACTGTCACTGTTGTCTCCTCTCCCTCTGTTTCTGTTCTCTTCCTTCTTCTTCCCCTTTTCCCTCTTCTTCTTCTACTCCCTACTTTCAGGCCCCTCCTGTTTCTCTTTCCACCTTTTTCTCTGTTCTAGACTCTTCCACTCCTACCTCCTCCCTGTTGCCTTTATTATCCACTCCTCTCTCTTCCCCTCATCGCCCTTCCCATTCTGCTGCTCCCCCTCACTCTTCCTCTTCTCTCCGTCAACGACCACTCTCTCTGCCACAGCTTGGAGCCCGCCATCCACCTCCCTCTGGTAAATGTGGGCTGCCCTCCACGCATCAGGTGCCAAGGGTTCCACAAAACCATCACATTCACCCCCAGCTCGTAACATGCGTACCACCCAACCCACGCTCTCCGTGACGCCTACTCCAACAAAGCCCCTGTCTCGACTCCACGGTCTGGTCTCATCCCTACCCCAACTCCGCAAGCCACTCTACAACCTGTTCCGGCTCCCCTGTCGACACTGCAGATGACACTTCCTACAGTTGCCGAGGGTGATACCATCACTGACATCATGGATTTTCTGGAGACTTCTTTACAGGACCCCATGAGTCCCGAAATCGTGCTTCATCCGGATGAAGTGTATTTGGCTCCTGATCTCCCTCCTACTCCCATCCCTCTTTCCCCTCCTGTCCCCATCTGTTCCTGTTTTACTCCCTCTCCTTTCTCCCTCCCTATGCCGACGGGCTAAAGTGACCGTCCCGTTCGTCTGCCTCTTCCACGCTCTGCTCTTATTCCTACTCTTGTACCGACTCGGTGATATATGGTACTCGTCTGTCATAAATTTTATTTCCTGTGTATTATATTTCATCTTCTGTAATCTTTCTTAGGCTTATTACTTTTCTGTGGTTTTACTTTTATTTGGTGTTGCAAACTTTAGTATGTCGGTTTTACAGTGGAACCTTCGAAGTTTTACGGCCCATCATAATGACCTTCGTTATCCTCTTTCGGATCACAGTCCTTTCTTAGTCTGATTACATGAACCCCATCTGTCTTCCCCTCCAGCACCTATACCTGACTATTGTTTCATGTTTTATCTTGCTTCTCTTCCTGGTTCAGCTATCTTAGTCCACTACACAGTTCCTCTTGAACGTCTATCCCTTCACACCATGGTTCCATGTCATTTTATTCGTTTTTCTTGGACATTGCATTACGGTGGTTTCCATTTATTTTTCTCCCTCCCAGCCTATTGGTTTTCCTGCCTTACCTCTTTTATTTTCCCAGTTACCTACCCCAATTTTATTGTTGGGAGATTTTAACTGTTACCATGCTTTATGGGGCGATGGTGTTACTAATTCTCGTGGCCACCGCCTTAAGTCTTTTCTTTTCAGTAATGATTTACGTTATTCTTGTGGACGCCGCATTAAGGCATTTGTTTATAGTAATGATTTATCTTTACTGAATACGGGAACTTCGACACTTTTTGATGCTAGAACTCGTACTTTCTCCTGTCTGGATCTCTCCTTCTATTCCCCTTCTTCTTTAGATTTTCATTGGTCTTTTCTTTCTGATGCTGTATACAGTGATCACTTTCCTATCAACTTACTCTTACTTCATATTGTCCCATACTCAGACCTCCTTGATGGTGTTTCCCGAAGGCTGATTGGTCGTCCTTTACCTCTTTAATGGTTCCTTCTATACCCCATTCTTCCTTTTCTACTGTTTTAGATATGCTCACCTTTTTTAATGTTTTAGTTCTGAGTGCAGCTTTGACTGCGATTCCTAGGTCGTCCCGTCCTTTTACTTCTAAATGTGTGCCTTGGTGGAATCCTGATTGCATTGTGGCACTCCACGTTAAACGCATACAATGGGAAAGTTACCCATGTAAAAGCAACACCCGGGACGAACAGAGTGCATTCTATTGTTTAAAAAGGTCTGTGCTTTTTTCGTAAGACTTTTTAAGCGGACTAAACACCGTAGCTGGAGATTATACGTTCCCATTAATATTGCCAATATGCTCATTGCTTCCGTATACGCAAAATAGCTGGAAAACATCTTCCTATTCCTTCCCCTGTCCTCCACTCGGATGGGGAGTCAGTTCCAGATGCTCACCTAGTTGCTAATGGCTTAGGTCTTCATTTTAGTAATGCTGGTACTGGCTCTCATCTCCCACCTGAATTGCATGCCCTTAAAGCTACTTCTGAATGTAGGCCTGTTGTCTTCCGGCAGTCTTCTAGTCAGCTGTATAACGCACTTTCACGCTCCATGAATTGTCCTCTGCCTTTCGTCTTTGTAAGAACACGTGCGAGGGTCCTGATGGCATACACAATAATATGCTCCATCACCTTTCCCACCCCCAGGCCCTGGCCTTCTTATTAGCTATTTACAATCATATCTAGACAGAGGATGTTTTTCCTCCCTCTTTTCGTAGTGCCATCATTCTCCTGTTTCTTAAGCCGCGAAAGCTAGGCCATGCTTCTCAAGACCATCGCCCCATTTCTTTTATTAGCTGTCTCTGCAATTTGTTTGGGCGTATGATAAATCATCATCTTATGTAACTCATAGAATCCAAGCAGTTTTGTCATCTTCACAGTTTAGTTTTCGAAAAGCTGGCAGTAGCTTGACTCCCTTCCTAAATCTAAAGACTTATATCTGCTAAGCCTTTGTCACTCACCAAACAGTTGTTGCAGTGTTCTTTGACCTTGCAAAGGCTTATGACACAGCCTGGTGCTATCATATTTTACGCACAGTTCATTCTTGAAGTGCTGATGGTAACCTTGGTGTTTTCTTACAGAATTTCCTATCAGCTCGTTTCCTTAGAGTCTGTATTATACTTGTTCGGATCCATTCCCAAACTATGAAGGTGTTCCCCAAGGCAGTGTCCTTAGCACTACTCTCATTTTATTGGCTATTAATGGGATTGCTTCTTGTCTCCCAGTTGGGGTTTGCTCTTCTTTATATGTAGATCTGATATCTCTGCCCTTGGTGCTCTTAATCAATATGTGGTTTCTGCTGCCTCAGAGTGGGCTGCTTCACATGGTTTTCGGTTCTCTCTTAAATAACATGCTGTTACTTTTACTCTCATCTTATTTCTCAACAGCCTCTTTTTCTCTATGGCTCTCCTCTCTCATACAAAACCTCTGCTTCTTTTCTCGGCCATCTTTTCGATCCCGTCGTACCTGGAAGGATCATATTGCCTCCTTGAAAAATGCAGCCTTGCAACACCTCCGTCTCTTACAAACTTTGTCTCATGTGTCGTCTACATATTGTTATTGTTCTCTCCAAACTTGATGATGATCGCCAAGTATATTCTTCCGTGTCAGACACCATCCTCCAACAACTTGACTCTGCGAATCATCACGGTTTGCGTCTGGCTCATGGCGCTGTTAAATCTTCCCCAGTTGAGAGTCTCGATGCTGAATCAGTTCCTTTACATTTCCGCTGCTGTGCTTTACTTTCTCTTCGTACCTATGCTAAGTTGTGCTGTTTTCCTAATACCTCTTCTGTATTCCCTCCCAGTCCTGACTTAGACACGTTTTCCTCACATCCTAGGATCAAGCCACCTTTTGCAGTTCGAGCTCGTACTTTCCTCTCGCACTCCTCCCCTACTGTTAGTAATGTTTTTTCTTTCCGCACATGTCTCTTTTTCCCCCCCATGGCTACTTCCGCGACCCCACGATTGTCTTTCCATTTTTCCTTATTCCAAGTCCAATTCTTCTTCATCCATTCTCCGTTCCCAGTTCTCTGGCCATCTCTCCTGCCATTCCTCTGTTGTCCCTATATACATTGATGGTTCAAAAACCCCTACGGGTGTTGAGTTTACGGTTCTCTTTCCTGACACCTTTTATAATTTTAGCCTTCTTGCTTATGCAAGTGTTCTAAGAGCAGAGTTATATGCCTTCTTGTTTGTGTTGCAGCATATTTGTCCTGCCTCCTTTCCCTCATTGTGATATTCTCTGATTCATATAGTGCTCTGTCCCTACTTCAGTCACCTGCTTCTCACCCTTTAGTCTTTCGTATCTAGGAATGGTTGTTCCATATCTCATCTCATCGTAAAACAGTCCAGTTCTGTTGGGTCCCAGGACATGTGGGCATCGCAGGCAATGAACGTGCTGATCAGTTGGCTCACATGGCTGTTGCCAGAGATGTCTCGCCTTTCTTCCTTATTTCAGTTTCTGATTTTCTTCTTGCCCTATCTTCCTCCCTTCAACAGAGGTGGCAGTCTTATTGGGAATCCATCATTAATAATAAACTACATGTTGTTAAACCCCTCATTTCTCCATGGTTGATACCTTGCCACTATAATAGGAGGTGGGACTTTGCTTTAGCTCGGCTTAGAACTGGTCATACTAGACTTACCCACTCTTATTTGATGTCTGGTGACCACCCTCCCCTTCGTACTCATTGCAATACCATTCTCTCCATCGCTATATTTTCCTTGACTGTCCTCTTTATGCTCTACAGCGACGTACCAATATTTCTTTTCCTTTCTTGTCCTACCTCCATAATCTCCCCCTTCTTGCAGCCTTCCTCCCAGAATCACCTTATTTTTCCTTCCATTATATCATGTACTTCCTTACCTCTATTGGTCTTCTTTCCGACATCTAATTCGTTCCCTATTTCAGTAGCCCCCTGTGTAACATGATATACTTCTTCCACAGACCCATTTCTTTCACCACGCCGTGTCTGTGCTCCCAGCCCGTCCAGCTTACACAACTTGTAGCCGATGATCCATTTTTGTGCTGGATTTTGGCACTAGGTTCTTATTGTTCTTCTTCTTCTGACACCTTTTCAAACACCGCTTCTTCTCCTGTCAATGCATTTCGCTCAAAATTGCGCTCTGCACACTAGCCTCTTTCATAAAAATTATCACCTCTTCACAATCATTTTCTATAATTTGGATTTATTTTATAGGTAAGATGTTGTGGGTCCATCTGCTGGAAGTGCTGACCCTCATAGGGTCTGGGTTGGACGAGGACAATGGTGCTGTAAGGCCAAGGGCCTTGGTCAGAGCGAGAGGCGAGGTAATGGTGGTAGAAGTTGCAGGCTTGCGCTCCAACCTTCAACCACTGCCCGCCGTGCCCATCACCCTGCCCAACTTCGAACTCCACCTGGAGGAGATACAGGCCATTCTGTCAGCCATCGTGAAGATACACGACTGAGATACATTTTGGCACCCTCTTTCATTACCCATGCAATGAAGACTTGAATATGTTAGGATGAGACTTTCCCACTACAATGAGACTTTTCCTAACCAAACATCGGCGGGTCGTTCATGCATGAAGCGTGCTCTCTTTGATCTTGAGGGAGAAATTCTGAGTGGCCTTTTGGTGTGGCAAATACTTGTGACCTCTCTGAATTCAAATAAAATCTTGCTGAATCCGGTGATGCTCTCGAGTCCCCAGAAAGGGTTCTGCAGGTTCAACACTCCATGTTGCAAAAGATCACGTCACACCTACATGATGTAACAGAGATATTAAGCAACTTCTCAGGCATCTTACTGAAACAAATCTCAAAAACTAATATTGCGTCTGAGTTAACCCATACACCGTGGGGTTGTCCGAGGCACTCCGGGCCATTCCCGCGGGGATATTTGCCCTCCGACTGACTTTTTTAAAATATTTGCCAAAAATCAGTTATTAGTCCTAGAATATTATAATTAAATATGCTTATGGCACATACCTTCAGCTTTCTCCTGGAATGTTTTTTTTTTAGCACTCGTTGACTACCGTAGGACTTGTGGAGACTTCTGAAGTTGGGTAACTAAGTCTCCACTTTACACTTCCCGACATCCCCTAATCTGAATACCACTGCCAGATATTAGCACTAGAAACACTATTCAATGATTTCCAAGTAGTTTGGAATCCATACTAAAAAAAAAAAAAACACTGTGAAAGCAATGTAAAATACGAGCGAGTAAGAGCCTTCCATTCGCACTAATTCGCCGCTGGTATTCTGTCATTTCTTACTCATATACACACTCACACTTTATTATTTCTAGTACTTTATTACACTTATATATATCTACAGTCCTTTACCGCTTCCCACACGATGTTTAGTAGGGGTAGAAGTCTCAGGGCCTTTTATAATAGGTGCAAAAGCGGCAGAAATGGAGGGGCGTCATTTCACCGAGAAGGACGAGAGCAAACTGGCTGTATCTCGGTAGCGAAGAGTTGAAAATGTCAGCTGCTAATGTATATGCTAAGAAATAAGTCGTAGGAAATCTAGACAATACATAATATAAATTAGGTAGTGCCAG
Source organism: Birgus latro (assembly GCA_018397915.1). NCBI lineage: Eukaryota > Metazoa > Arthropoda > Malacostraca > Decapoda > Coenobitidae > Birgus > Birgus latro. The sequence goes on from JAGKTI010002824.1 coordinate 28,151, forward strand.
GTGAATATAAATATAACTCAGGCTTCTCCCTTCCTTTCTTATATACATTTATATTTAGCTCATACGGCATATCTCATGGGGAAAAAAAGCATACAAAATTAGTGAACTAGTGCAGGTTGGATGTTGCCAAGTGATAATTAGCCAATTCCAGGTGTATAGCACTATCAATAACCTTATAT
>JAGKTI010002824.1:38286-62895 GCA_018397915.1 Birgus latro
AAGGGAGAAGCCTGAGTGATATTTATATTCACCTGGAACTACCTAATTTATTATGTATTGTCTAGATTTCCTACGACTTATTTCTTAGCATATACATTAGCCGCTGACATTTTCAACTCTTGGCTACCGAGATACGTATTGTACAGTCAGTGCGCTCTCGTCCTTCACGGTGAAATCACGCCCCTTCATTTCTGCCGCTTTTGCACCCATTATATTAGGCCCTGTGACCTCTATCCCTACTAAACATCGTGTGGGAAGCGGTAAAGGATTGTAGATATATTTAAGTGTAATAAAGTACTAGAAATAATAAAGTGTGAGTGTGTATATGAGTAAGAAATGACAGAATACAAGCAGCGAATTAGCACGAGTGGTAGGTTTGTACGCGCTCGTATTTTACATTGCTTTCACGGTGTTTTTTTTTTTTTTTGGAGTATGGATTCCAAACTACTTGGAAATAATTGAATAGTGTTTCTAGTGTTAATATCTGGCAGTGGTATTCATATTACAGGAAGTCGGGAAGTGTAAAGTGAAGACTAAGTTACCCAACTTCAGAAGTCTCCACAAGTCCTACGGTAGTCGACGAGTGCTAAAAAAAAACATCCCAGGAGAAAGCTGAAGGTAATTGCCATAAGCATATTTAATTATAATATTCTAGGGCTAATAACTGATTTTTGGCAAATATTTTTAACAAGTCAGTCGGAGCGTGAATATCCCTGCGGGATGGGCCCGGCGCGCCTCCGACAACCCCGCGGTTTAAGGGTTAAGAAAACTCAACAGGAGATGCAGAATTTTTGACAGACAGGCTACTGAGGGAAAACTGATCGCATACAAGCAGGCACAGGCTGAGGCAAAGAGAATTAGTAGATGGGCTTAATGTGACTCCTGGGGTTCTTTTGTGCCCACGGTGAATCGCTATACCCCTTTGCCAAAGTCTGGTCTACTGTCAAAATATTAAATAAATGCTCTTATATCCTTGTGGGGTTAGTATCAAAGGATTGACACTTCAAAGGAGTGATGTAAAAAGAGTCACATCAAAAATTAGTTTCAAAGTAATGGCACGAAAGCTGGAGTATCAAAGAAGTAACATATCAAAGGAGTAACAAAATCAGATGAGTTTCAAAAGAATGACACGAATATGTTATGTAAAATGCTTGTTAAGCACCTTAACCTATTCTAACCTAAAATAAAGATTTTATTGTGTTTTATATTACTGAATATTTTAACTTTTCTAGTGTCACTCCTTTGATACATTTGATTTCTCACACATTTAAAATATTTTTCATCATTTTCGAAATGTCACTCCTTTGATACAGTATTTTTGTCACTTTCACGTGTCACTCCTTTGAACTGTAGCTCATTTGAACAGAACCCATCCTTGTGACCACACTGCTGGTGGATAACAACACAGATAACTATCCCATGGATGTTTCTAACGTCCTTACCGGGAGTTTGCCTCATGTGCATAGCTCAGCCAATTACAACCAACGTTTCTAAGACCCTAAATGTACGTCTGAGCTACATATATTAGATTTTGTCATGGAAGCCGTAGACTTCCCGTACAATCAGGAGTTTATGATGAAGGAGCTTCTTGCCATAAAATTCTAAAAAGACACTAGCTTTGGACCAGTTACCCTCACATACGATACGATCCAGCATCTTAATCAGGACAACCTGATTAAGCTGCTTGCACTGTACAATGAGTTTGGGCATCCGGAATGTTCCCTAACTCATGGCACTTTGTGTAAGTCATACCGATACCCAAACAGGTTGGACGTCTTATAAATCCCACTTCATTTCCTCCTACTTTGTTGAATTCTTGTCTCTGTAAGATCATGGAACGAATACTTAATATCAGGGTGACGTGGTTTTATCATACAGCACTAGGACTGAATACAATATCGATATCAGCAATGTGGCCTGTGACTCCCTGTGTCAACACAACCATCTTATTCGAAGGATTCACGAGCCACTTCCCTTTCGCCTACACTTACCGACTCTGGAGCTCGATGTGGACCACATTGACTGTAGAGTATGGCATTGTTCCCTACTATCCAAACTCCCTTGGTATGGACTAATGTCTTTTGTTCCTCTGCTTGCCTCATATCTCAGTGAGAGAAAAATAAGAGTAAAAGTAGCTGAGGTACATTCCAATTTCCACTAAGTTAATGTCGAGGTGCCACAGGGATTGTCACGAATTTTCTACATCGTGAAATTATGTATTGTAAATCGTGACATCGACTGATTTTGTGGGAGCGATGAATAGTTCTGAAATGCATGAAATTTCGCTCAATCTCTTAACCGTCCACTTCTGTACTTATATTTGCATCAAGTTGTCAAAACTTTCATCATTCTTTCGCAAGTGATTGCCTTTATGTAGACAGTGCATTCCTCTGAGCGATAATTCCCGAACTGTCATTTCTTTGTACTTGCCTCCCTGGCCGTTATTTGGCCACACCCCTTTCACACGTCCCTTACGTTGGACAATCAAGCATCGAGTCAGTCGTCCTTTAGCAGTCACGAAGAGTGGGTTTACGATACCCAACGCGAGTGATTTGAAATCCTGCAGTATCGGCGTTTTCCCGAATCTTCCACCAACTTGGTGATCGACTAGAGTAGCGACGGTCTCATCTTTACAGATTAGTATTTTCTCTTTTGTTTTTCCTAGGCTTAAGGCTATTTAGCTATTTGTCTGAGTGGTTGAGTGAGTGCATTTCCCTTTCTTGATTTTGAATAGATTCATGTAACGTAAAGTTATTTTCATGTAATTAATAAATTTACAGTTCGTTTCCTTGAGCTTTGTTAAATGTAACAGTCGTGTTTGATTTCCCCACATATTTAGTACACTTTTGCTACTCCGAGTTAGCACAACTCCTTATATTAATCACGACTGGTACTTAGGCCAGCTCTTGGTATTAATTCTTAAATCCGTTGTGCCAGCTAGGAGTTTGGCTCAGCCAAGATCCTGTTTATTATTATTATCATTATTTTTTTTAATGTTAAGGGGAGAAACTAACTTTCTCAGAGGCCAACAGTACAGTAATACAGCATTCTTGAGCGTTTAGTCTCTGCTGTGTACTGTTGAGAAAGTTTATAAATTCTCGACTCTAGAGAATTGGCGAAGCCAGCATAAAAGTGAAATCGCTACTTGATTTCACGAGTAGATTCTCTCGTGATAATCGACTTGATAATTATTCCTAGCATTCATAGCGTACATTTTTCATTTTCCCCCTGACATCTGGCGACCTCATTCCAGGATATAAACTCCTTCCTTTGAAATTATTACCAAAATCACTCATTCACTCTTAGTTAGGTAGACTGCTGCACACCAGCCAGCATATCAGTCTCAGTCTTCACTCAGTCTCAATCTGAGCATCATGGAAACCAGTACACACGTGCAGGAAGCCAAGGATATGGGGCTTACTTGCCCACAGGAAATTAGAGATTATGTCCTGTCGCGCTGCAATTAGGAGCAGCAACGCGAGAATGCCGCCCGTGAAGAGCGGAAAATTCAGCGTGAACACGAAGAAGAACAGTGCGAGCATGAAAAAGAACAGCGTGCCATATGAGCGCGAGGAACGTGAGAAAAAGCGTGAGCACGAGGAACGTCAGAGAGAGCACGAGGAACGCGAGAAGGAGCGTGAGCTTGAGGAACGAGAGCAAGAACGTAAACACGAGCTTGAAGTGCTGAAGCTGAAGTGAGACTCTTTGGCTTCAAGCACATCGGGTGCAGCTAACCCAAGCTCCACGTGTGCTCTCCCAGCACCTGTTCTGGCAACTCCACGCCTCAAGCTTCCTTCTTACAAGGAAGGCGAGCGAATTGAGCCATTCATAGATCGTTTCAAAGACATGGCAAAGCTGTACGATCTGGATAAGGCAGCTAAGTGGCTTCAGTTCCTTAGCCTGTTTGAGGGGCCCTGCCCTCGTCATTCTCCACAGAATTCGCGGAGATAATCTCACGTACGAGATGATGAAGACCGCACTTATCAAAGCGTACAGTCTTACCATTGATCACGCTAGGAATCAGTTCATGAAGGCACGTCTCCAGGAAAAGGAGACGGCTGTACAGTTCCTTGACTGTCTCACGGCATACTTAGGCGAGTGGATGGAGAAGGACGAGACTCCTAGCACGCGAGAGGGAATAATCGAACTTGTGCTGCGCACACAGCTGGAAAAGTCATGGCCTGCTGACCTTATGGCCCAGCTCAAGATGTCCAAAGTGAAGGATGCAAACCAAATGGTGGAAAAGGCTGATGCTTTCTTTACTGCCTGCGGGTACCAAACTCGTAAGCAGCAGTCCTGGAACAGGACAGATACTGCTAAGTCTGGGAAGCAATCTCAGACTGAATCCCGAATCAAGGCCATTCTCTGAATTATGGTCATGGTCCAGGCAAACCGCAGAAGGACCAGGGGCAGAATACGCAAAAACCTAACTGGAAGAGGATCAACAAGTACCTTAACCAGCAGCAGTACCCTAAGCAGCAGCAGTATCAACCACGCAATCGACAAGCGGGACAAACCTTTTCAGCCCCAGCCCCAGTGTATCGGAGGCAGGAGGCAAACGCAGCCTTCATTTCCCGACAGGCGCATGATGGTGCCGTCCCCACCAGCACAGGTCTTCCTTCCCAGTCCTCTAGTCCCCCATCGTTGATGAACTCTCCTCCATAGGCTGTCAACGCTCCAGCTCCCAAGATGGTGAGTACAACTCCTCATGCACCTAGTCAAAGTACATCTCCTCGTGCACCTAGTTCGGGTACGACCCCTCAGACATATAGTCCTGTCACGTTTGAAAGGTTGAGTGCCATGCAGCCTTATCAATGGCTGGCTCCACCAGGCTGTGACATCTGTGGTGCACTGTACCTGTCAGTCATATCATCATACGTTGTCGGCGATTCATTGATGAACACGCTTCAGTTATGAGTTACGGCGGTGCAGCAGACGTTCCCTTCGCCTTTTCCACCATCTTGGGTGAGGGAGGTCTTGTTATGACTGATAAATTGATGACTTTTTGAGGAAGACAGAATTGATCAATGTTGTGGCTTTTTATTGTATTTGGTTGTGTTTTTATCGACTTTAGATAATGAATATTTTTTGTGCTTTAATTAGGGGAGACAGTTGACGTATTTGAAATAGTTCTAGTTTCTATTATCCTTCTTATACTGATGTTCCTCATATTAAACCATGCACCTCACCTGACAGTCACCATTTTTTTTAATGCAAGGAAGAAGGAACCAAAGGCCATGGGCCAGCAAACTGTTCCAAGAAAAATACAAAAACAATACAAAAGAGAGCCAAATTCATGATACGTTCATTTCGAGATGCCTGGACACACTGCGTTTGAGGGACTGGAGATCATAGGAAGTAGGAAATACAGACAGAGGAAGACAATTCCAGAGCTGACCAGTTGCATAAATGAAGGACTGAGAGTGATGGTTAACTCTTGCATTAGAGAGCTGGACAGAAAAGAGATGAAATGTTGTTGCTAGACAGGTGCTACATGCCCGTCGTAGAGGTGAAGGGATGCAAGACGACAGTTCAGAGGAACAGTAGCCATTGAAGTAGCGATAGAAAAGTTAAAAAGATGCGACAGTGCAACGAAGAGACAGAGAAGAGAGTTGATGAGTGCAAGTGTACAACATAGAGAGGCATTAGGCACTTCAAGCCAGTGGTGTTCTATTGGGCTACGTATTTTACTCTTTGTAAATATGTTCATGTTTTGACTCTTTTATAAGTTTGTACAATTTTGGCTGACAGTTGACGTATGTAGAATAGTTCCTGACTCGTCTGGTACTTTCACATACTCGTATTGATGTCCCCTATAATAATACATGTGCCGCGCCTGATAATAAGAATGATGAGTGAAGGTGTGTAATGTAGTAATGAATTACACATTTGTAGTAGCTAGTGTTCTCTTGATGGAGGTATTGTACCTATAATTGTCAGCACAGAGGCTATTTAGTTAGGTTTAGCTATTTGTTTCATTAGGCCTTAGTGCAGGGTAGAGGTTTTAAGTTAGGCTTATCAGTGTTGTTTTTTCAGTGTTATTCAGTAACTGGTATCATTAAAAAACAATGAATTTATTTTTTACAAAATAACTGATAAAAAAAATAAAAATAAGAGTTAATGTAATCTGCTTAGTGGTCTGGAACTTTTGGCCAGCGGTTCATAGCCAGTAATACTAATACTACTACTAATAATAAAAACCATAGCACTGTAACTGTCCTGCGGACAGTCACTAGCCTCCACCTACTGTTCCAGATGGAGGTCCTTGACTAACGGTCACTAAGACATGAATAGTACACCTCAGTAGTGTTCATAGGTCATGGTAGGGTACAACTTGTATTAATTTAGTGGAAATTGGTCCAAGTTCACCCTTCAGATTACTTGTGCAGGTAGCACTGAAATCTCCAGTAGACACGACCAACTTATCTCATTCTCTCATAATACTGTACTGATATGACTCTCTCCGACATGCCCTTTCACTGCTTTCACTGTGCATAAAGGATTTGGATTTTTTCTTCTATTAGCAGTGGCCCATACCAGGACACATAACCTGGCCCTTCAGATTCCTCTCACAGTCTCCGATTCTCCTGGAATCGTCGCGAGACTCTGAGGCTGGAATCATAACAATATCAGGAAAAACAGCAGTCTCCATGCCTCGGCATAAAGGGGAGAGGTGGTGGCTCGATCGGTAGAGAGGTGGCTTGCAGTCCGACGGACCCAGGTTCGAATCCTCACTGGGACAGGGAACAGTTTAAGGATTCGAGTCTCATTAAAATCAGGCTTTACTGATCTAATAGAAGACCCGCTGACATGTCGCAAAAAATACCCCCGCTAATACCAGTACACCAGTCCTGTATGAGACAGCCCTAGCATGTATTCAATATGGACGGTGCGTGTTAGCGCCGAGGTGGTGACATGTAGAAGTGTTGGTATGTAGGAGGACTGCTGGGCCTTGATAGCAGGCTGAGAAGCCTATGCCCAGAGTCGGTCACATAAAAAAAACAAAAAAAACATGCATCTCTACTTCCATATGAGCTAGAAACATATAGTATAAGACTGCAATTCACATTTCTAATCACTTTTTGAAAAAAAATAAATAAATAAATAAATAAATATCCAGCCCCCTCACGGTACCATCAGATGCCACCACAAACCATGAGTCAAGTTTAGTTCTAACGAGGACTTGGACGTTGTTCATGAATATTCTGTCACTCCCTTTAAAAGAACGCGATGGGAACTATAATACTTAAAGGGTTCACATATTAGGAAACGGTTATTGTAAATATTAACAGTTTACAAACAAGATTCAAGTTCAAAGCAGTTACAGAATTTTTTAAACAAGTATCTAAATTATCCATAGCCAGGGCTATATGAAATTGGGCAAGTTATTACAGCGGCACAGTTAGGGATGGAAAACCTGAAACTCCATGTCCCATTGGTGGATGAACCCAAGAGCTGATTGAGTCAGGCTGTCTAAAAATTGTACATCACAAGAAGAGTGCTTATAGTTATAAGCAACAGCCAGCGTGGAACCATTACTTAAGGCGACTTGGGGCCCGGGGCTGACGTGAGACTATCGTTGATTACAATGTTAAACAAAACTGAGTTACGAACACAATTATTTTCTTGGATATGGCATCCAATGATTATTTTACAGGACAATTTATCGAAGAAAAGTGTCCAACATAAACATAGAAAAATCAGATGCAAGTTACCTTTTAAGTCATCATCACAGACTTCATAGATATGTAAGATTCACTAATGATTCATATTGCATTAGGGAAAAGCCTCTGAAATACGGTGTTCCTCATTGATTAAGTGGTCTTGTGCATTTCTGCATTTACAGAATTCATTGACTTTAAAAGAAAAAATAAGCCTATATCCACCATTCATTCCATGAACTTACATGTCTAATGTCCATTAAAATAAGATGAAATGAAATGGGATTCGTAAGAAAACCAGCATGATTTGTATCAGTATGACAAAATTGCAAAGTACCAAAAGTATGGGAATGTTCGAGAACTTCAAGCCTCACTGTATAGAACTGAATGTTTTATCAGTCTGGCTTTTAAGATATTATTTAGGCAACCAAACATGGTGATATCAGACCCAGGACTGATTACTGACAGCATTTACAGTCAAGGAGAAAACAGGGCTTTCTTCATAGCTTTGAATGTATATGGATTCTGCATTCTGCGGCAAAGTCCAATAATTGTACTTTAGCTGTGTAGCTATAGAAGTGAAAATATTTGTTGTCGTTGGTTGAACAACTAATCATCATCATCATCATCATCCGGACTTCTTTTCCTACCCTAGGGCAGAGTGAGTAGCAACGTCCAGACAGCCCAAATCTGTTCAGTCCAATGGGCCATGCTTCCATTCACTCACCAATCAAGCCCCCGGAATCTTGGCTCTATCTGATACGCCAAACACATTCACCACGTTCTGTAGCATCACACAAACGTATCCGATAGAACCAATCCGGATGCTGTTACATTAAAAAGGGGTGCCAAATACTTGATCATGCACTTCTCACAATATTCATTCAGCCAGCTCGATCTCTTGTCAGTCACCTAGACTCACCGACTTCAAAACCTCTCTTCCTCACACACTCATCCACCATATCGCTCCACCTTCTTGGCCTACCTCGTCTCCTCCCTCCTTCAAATTCGCTTCTTTTTCAACACTATTGTTATCCATTCTCTCCACATGACCATACCATCTCAGTACACTCTTCGATTCTGGTGTCCACCGACTTCCTCACTCCACATTGTCACGAATTTTCTACATCGTAAAATTATGTAACGTAAATTGTGACATCGAGTGATTTTGCGGGGGCAACGAATGATTCTGAAATGCACGAGATTTTGCTCATTCTGTCAACTGTCCGCTTGCATACTTATATTCGCATCAAGTTGTCAAAACTTTCGTCATTCTTTCGCGAGTGATTTTTATGTGCAGACGGTGCATTCCTCTGAGCGATAATTTCTGAATTATCGCTTCCGCCTCCCTGGCCGTTACCGGCCACACCCTTTTCACACACTCCTCACGTCAGACACTCAAAACCATAGCCAGTCTGTCTCTAGCCACAGAGTGTGCAGGTTGTGCTTTACGAGAGCTCGAGTGATCACTTTTCTTAGCGATTTCAGATCTCAGCTTGTATTGGCATGAATCCCCGAAGCTCCCACCAGCTTGGTGATCGACAGCAGCACGGTCTCACCTATACCGATCAGTATTTTCTTTTGTTTTCCTAAGCTTAAGTTTATGGGTTATTTAACTATTTGTCTGAGTGTTTGAGTGAGTGCATTTCCCTTTCTTTGATTTGAATTGGAGTCATGTAACATAAATTCGTTTTCTTGTATTCAATAAATTTACAGTTCGTTTTCTTCAACTTTGTTAAATGTAACAGTCGTGTTTAATTTCCCCACATATTTAGTACACTTTTGCTACTCCACGTTAGCACAACTCTTTATATTAATCACGACTGGTACCTTAGCCAGCTTTTGGCATTAATCCTTAAATCCGTTGTGTTAGCTAGGAGTTTGTCTCAGCCAAGATCCTGATTATTATTATTATTATTATTATTGAATGTTAAGGGGAGAAACTAACTTTCTCAGAGGCCAACAGTACAATATTACAGCCTACTTGAGCGTCTAGTCTCTGCTGTGTACCGTTGAGAAAGTCTATAAATTCTCGACTCTAGAGAATTGGCGAAGAAAGCCAGCATAAAAGTGAAATCGCTACTTGATTTCACGAGTCTATTCTCTCGTAATAAATGACTCGAAAGTCATTCCTAGCACACATAGCTATACATTGTATACTCCAATTATACAATATTACATTTTCCTCCTGAATTACATTTTCCCCCTGACATCTGGCGACCTCATTCCAGGATAAACTCCTAGCTAGGAATTATTACCAGATTACTCACTCACTCTTACTTTAGTCACTGTCTCAAAGCACCTAGTCAAAGTACGACTTCTCATGCACCTAGTTCAGGTACAACCTCTCAGGCATATAGTCCTGTCATGTATGAAGAGTTGAGTGCCATGCAGCCTCATCAATGGCTGGCCGCTTCCTCCACAGGCCCTCCCACAGGTAACAGTGCCTTCCTTGTTCAGCCAGGGTTCGTCGGAGGTGTTTCTGTAAATGTTCTGAGACAATGGCTCCTCAGGTTGTACTGTTAGGCAAAGTCTTGTTCGTCCTGAAGAATATACAGGCAGACAGATCCAAGTTCAGCTTATTGACGGATCAGTGAGATTGTTCCCTGAGGCACGTATCCAGGTAGCATCTCCCTTTTACACAGGTTCAACAGTTGCAGTTGTCATGCAAGAACCTATGTTTGACCTTATAATAGGTAATATACCAGGTGCCAAGTATAGTTGCACTGCAGATGTCACTACTCAGACTTCGGCTGCAGTAACACGAGCCATGGCCAAGGCTCCAAATCGTGTCGCCCCGGTGGCCACTGCATTGCCGCAAGATCTGATTTGTAGTCAAGATGTTGTCCAAGAACAACAGTCTGACCCGACCCTTGCTGTTGTGCGGAAGAAACAAAAGGGTAAAGTGACCAAGCATTCACGGGGTGGACGAGCCAGGTTCCTTCGCAAACAAGGACGGCTCTACCGTGAGTCACGAACACTCGAGGGCGAGGTTCGACTGCAGTTTGTAGTTCCCGCTAACTACCGCCAAGCAGTGTTAGATTGGGGTCATTGTTCAGTTTCAGGAGGTCATATGGGCAAATAGAAAACCGAAGGCCGTATCTGTGCTGACTTTTTCTGGCCAGGAATGGGATAGGAAATTGATAGTTTTGTGCACTCCTGCAATGTGTGCCGACGTACCACCATTCAGGAAAGTTTCGTTCCTGTGCCGTTTGAATCCACGCCCATAATCTCTGAGTCGTGTGAGAGAGAGGGCAGTAGTAATGTGGGTGTAGACCTGACGTCTCACTCGTTGGCCCCACAGGACATAATATGTCTGGGGTCTGTACATACATATGTACCGTACCTCATAAGTGCACAGCCACTGCGATCCCAACCGAGGACACCGATGATGAATGTGCAGTCACAGTGATCCAAACCTAGGACACCGAGGACAAATGAGCAGTCGCGGCGATCCCAACCACAGACACCAACGACGAGCCCTTATTAGTCGTAAGCGTAGGGCTTGTACATATTGTATGCACCGTAGGTTAAGGGGGAAGTTCGAGACCCCCGCAGAGGCAATCTGAGGCTGTGTTTGAATTACCTTGTGGTGTGTCTCGAGCTGTGGGCCTCTCTGAGGATTCCCGGAGATTACACAAAAGCCACATGAGTGTTCACACCCACGCAGGGTGTTAAAATATGACCTGCCCAAGTTTGCATAGGGTTTCTCGACTTACCTTTATTAGTTATAAGTGCATAGTCACAGCAATCCCAACCGAGGACAAACAGGCAGTCGCGGTGATCCCAACCGCGGACACTGACGACAAGCCCTTTGTAATAGTAAGTATAGTTATAAGCGAGCAGTCACGGCGATCCCAACCGATGACACTGAGGACAAACAGGCAGTCGCGGCGATCCAAACTGCGGACACTGACAACGAGCCCTTTGTAATAGTAAGTATAGCTATAAGTGTGCAGTCACGGCGATCCCAACCAAGGACACTGATGACAAATGGGCAGTCACGGTGATCCCAATCGAGGACACCGACTACGAACCCTTTATTAGGCGTAAGTATACTGTAGGTTAAAAAGGGCAACTATTAAGGAAATAATAGCGACCTCCTATGTATGAAACTTGCTGTTAACTGATTTTCAGCTAAAGTGTACTTTCTCTTGTGTATGGATTGATTGATTGGGTGGATGAAATTGTAATTTTGTACAAATTCTCACATTGACACTATTGATGTTCCACCTTGACTCATTCCACAGGTACAGTTGTTGGGTGAAGCAGATGTCCAGGACCATTGATTGTCTCTGCTGCATGCTGCCACCCCATCTTCTCTGCCCTTGTCGCCTTTATTATTGCATTAATGTGTATTATTATTATTATTGCTTTACACGTAGGTACAGTTACACTACAACTGTTACACCTACACCGTGTATCACATACACCACGCTACATAACAATTAGTTGTCAATGTAAATGTAGCGAACTTTCAATCAGTTTGACCTGAGTACAGGATTTTTCACTGTCGTCTCGGAGTTTTTCCCTCAAGCTTGCATCTCTTAACGTAAATACGAGGTTTTTACGTTCATAGGCGACAGTGCTTTTCTCCTGTAACAGGATAGTACACACACCACAGTGTGAATCTTGTGTGACTGAGCTAGAGTGTATATATATACAGTATATATATATAATGTCAAATTTTTCCAGAGTAAAATGTGATTTTTCAGGGGCGTAATGTCACGAATTTTCTACATCGTAAAATTATGTAATGTAAATTGTGACAGCGAGTGATTTTCCGGGAGCAACGAATGATTCTGAAATGCACGAGATTTTGCTCATTCTCTCAACCGTCCGCTCACGTACTTATATTCGCATCAAGTTGTCAAAACTTTCGTCATTCTTTCGTGAGTGATTGTTTTTATGTGCAGACGGTGCATTCCTCTGAGCAATAATTTCTGAATTATTGCTTCCGCCTCCCTGGCCGTTACCGGCCACACCCTTTTCACACACTCCTCACGTCGGACACTCAAAACCAAAGCCAGTCTGTCTCTAGCCACGGAGTGTGCAGGTTGTGCTTTATGAGAGCTTGAGTGATCACTTTTCTTAGCAATTTCAGATCTCAGCTTGTATTGGCGTGAATCCCCGAAGCTCCCACCAGCTTGGTGATCGACAGCAGCATGGTCTCACCTATGCCGATCAGTATTTTCTTTTGTTTTCCTAGGCTTAAGTTTTTAGATTATTTAGCTATTTGTCTGAGTGTTTGAGTGAGTGCATTTCCCTTTCTTTGATTTGAATTGGAGTCATGTAACGTAAATTTATTTTCTTGTATTCAATAAATTTACAGTTCGTTTTCTTGAGCTTTGTTAAATGTAACAGTCGTGTTTAATTTCCCCACATATTTAGTACACTTTTGCTACTCCACTTTAGCAGAACTCTTTATATTAATCATGACTGGTACTTAAGCCAGCTTTTGTCATTAATCCTTAAATCCATTGTGCTAGGAGTTTGGCTCAGCCAAGATCATGATTGTTATTATTATTATTATTTTTTGAATGTTAAGGGGAGAAACTAACTTTCTCAGAGGCCAACGGTACAATATTACAGCCTACTTGAGCGTCTAGTCTCTGCTGTGTACCGTTGAGAAAGTCTATAAATTCTCGACTCTAGAGAATTGGCAAAGTAAGCCAGCATAAAAGTGAAATCGCTACTTGATTTCACGAGTCTATTCTCTTATAATAAATGACTCGATAGTGATTCCTAGCACACATACTTGTATACTCCAATTATACAATATTACATTTTCCTCCTGAATTACATTTTCCCCCTGACACACATCTTTCCCGAATCACATTATTTCGTATCCTATCCACTCTCTGTACTCCACATACATTCCTCAGCAGTCCCTTCTCCACTGCTGTCACTCTTGATTTTTCATTTTCATGCCATACCATAGTCCCACATCCATATGTTAACCCGTTACGTCCCGACCGAGTTTCTACCTCCGATCCCCCCCAGTCCCAAGTAATTTCGGATTTTTTTTTTTTTTTTTGCTCAGACCTTCGCTTTTGGTTAGAAATGTGGAGAATTCATAGAGAAATCGCCCTCCTGAGCCTATAAATGATGCTACAGGTGATGCGTCCGCCTTACCTTTCATTCTTTCTCAGTGTATCTGGCCTCAAAGAAAACGAACTATGGGAGGGTAAACTAATTCAACCCACTTTGAATTACGTATTTATTTATTTATTTGGTACGAATTTATGTGTAGTACAAGACTATATTGGTTTTCACACAATTATATAGGCAATAGAAGCATTCTTCAGTCACCAAACACATCCATATATGGTACCTTCATTTATGACATTACCACCTCATCACTTCTGTTTGTTTCTTGGTCTAGCTTCTTTATTTCTTTGTCCTCCACCTAAGGAATCACTTTCACCGTGAATTTCGTCATTAGAGAGACTGTGGCACAACATGTCTTTACTGGCCAGGTCATTGTTAACAGGTGAATTGCCGACTGTGGGGGGAGGGGGAAGGGGGGGTCACGTTGGGCCAGGCATTATCCCCACTTGATAGCAGATAGAGGAAGGTGTCCCACATATGCCTACCAAAAATCACCCGTGAAACTTGATAATTGTGCAAATGGCTGACCTTGCAATTGCATAATGTACGGGTACGTCGATGGGTCTAGCTGTGACAAAACGTTGCGACATACCCATACGTCGACGGGACACCTCGGGTTAAAGTTGGCACTAACAATCCTTCATGTAAGCCTCGTGCAGCTGCAACACTCAAGCCTCTGTTACTTATTAAGGCCTTCATTGCACCAGCTACTTTCCTTCCTTGTGTCACTGTACTTCCCACTTCTCTTACACATTTTCCTCCCTTTTTTATCACTGTACCCAGGTATTTTAACTCTCACTGATTCCAGTATCTCTCCATTCACTGTTACATCACAATGGGAGTCACCTTCTCTCTCAATAAACATCAATACTCTTTTCTAAATTTACTCTCAAGGCACGGCGCTCACACATCAGTAAATCTCTACACTGATCGACCAAGTTCTTGTCTGGAATTTGCAAGTAGTACTGAGGGGTCTAGCCAGGTGCAAGCTGAAGCTGATGGTTCACCTGTGTTCCTGTCCCCACCTGGGGATGTTGTTGGACAGCTTGCTGCTACTACAGATCTGAAGCATAGGATGGCCTCCTCAGATTCGAGTCCTGCGGACTCCACTTCTGGGGCTTTTGATGAGGACACTGCCCATTCTACATCTCCAGAGGTGGCCCCAAGCCACCTTCCAAACACACTAGTATGCCCATTCTGAGGAGTGTTGTAAAACGTGCTTCCTCATCCTCACATTTGCCTTCGGATGTTAGACAGCGGGTGAGGGTTTCTGGGACTAGGCAAGCTCCCCCAAAGGGCTCTCATAAGCATCAATCCAAACCCGCTGGGGGGGCAAGGCTGTCTCGCCCCTCATCTTGATTCTTCTTCACTATGGGTACTATGGCATTCTCACCTATTATACTACAATGGAATTGTCGAGGGCTGCGCAGTAATTGGAAGGAGCTGTGGACCCTCCTGACTTGTTCCCCTATGTGTGTATGTCTCCAGAAAACTCTTGTAGGGTTTGCCACTCCCCATGCACCACCTGGGTACAATCCTTTTTACTCAGCACCAACCTAGGGTCCTGTTGGGGGTGATGCTGTTTTGGTGAGAGCTGACATCTCTCACCAGCCAGTCCACCTCCAGTCTAACCTCTGATGTGTTGCTGTGTGGCTGTATGCCCACCACAGGTATACAGTTTGTTCCATTTATTTACCGCACAACACAGCAGACGGCAGGGTGGAACTTGAGAACCTACTTGGCCATTTGCCTATGCCTTTTCTTCTCTTGGGGGACTCTAATGATCACCACCCTTTGTGGGAGTTTACTGGCGTCCTTACTGGAGGATGAGGATCTTGCCCTGTTTAATACTGGGGCATTTACACATTTTAACCCCCAAACGGGTTCATTCACTGCAGTTGACCTCTCTATCTGTTCTCCTGACTATCTCCTGGACTTTACCTGGGAGTTAATGGAGGATCCCCATGGATGTGATCACTTTCCCATCCTCCTCATTGCAGTAGTATCTAGTCCCTGTTCCGTCTACCGAGGTGGAGGTTGGGTAAGGCTGACTGGTCCCTTTTCTCTTCTCTGATTTCTATTAATGCCTCAGTTGAAGACTTTCCGCATATTGATGAGGCTGTTTCATTCTTTACCTCCATTCTGCATTCTGCTGCTCTCCCTGCTGTTCCTAAAACCTTTGGGCCGTATCGCTATCGACCTATCCCATGGTGGAATGAGGATTGCAGTTTTGCTGTACGTGGTAAGAAGTTAGCTGTCTCCCATTATCGTAGATGCAGGACAGAGTATAATCTTGTCGAGTTCAGAAGGGCGCAGGCTAAGGCTCATTGGGTTCTGAAACAAGCTATGCGGGACTCTTGGATGGCTTATGTGTCATCTATAAACTCAAAGATACCAGTGTCTCAGGTGTGGAAGAGGGTGCGAAAGATTTCAGGAAAATTCAATCAGAGCAGGTCTCCTGTGCTGATGTCTGATGGTGAGCTGGTTGGTGACCCTGCAGCTGTGGCCGATATTTTTGCATCTGCCTTTACGGCGGTCGGTCATAGAGATACTAGCTCACAAATTTTCGTCAGACAGTGGGAGATAGCGGAGGCAAGGGTGCTGGACTTCCGTTCAGGGAATGTGGAGTCCTACAACCTCCCCTTCTCTTATCGTGAACTCCAATCTGCCCTTTCCCTTTGTCATGACACCTCACCAGGGCCGGATGATATTCTCTATGCAATGCTTCGGCACCTGAATGATGATGCACTGCCTTTTCTCCTCAACCTTTCAGGAGAATCTGGAAGAACTCTTCTCTTCCCTCCTCTTGGCGTGAGGCTATTGTCCTGCCATTCTAGAAGCCGGGGAAGGCAGGTTACAGTCCCCTAGAGCATTGGCCAATTGTCTTAACATCTTGCCTGTGTAAATTGTTTGAGAAAATGGTCAACATGCGCCTAATGTATTTCCTGGAAAGGATGAATATCTTTCCCTGTGTCAGTCTGGTTTTCGAAAATATCGCTCAAAAACAGATGCACTGGTCCATCTTGAGGCTGCAGTTTGTGATGTTTTTGCTAGGCAGCAGCATCTGGTGTGCATTTTCTTTGACCTAGAAAAAGCATATGATACCACATGGCGGTTTGGTATCTTCCAACAACTCCATTCTTTAGGTTTACGTGGCAGGCTGCCCCTATTTATAGTAAATTTTCAGCGTGACTGCTCATTCAGGGTTAGGGTTTGTGTCACCCTGTCTCCTCCGTACCCTTAGGAGGAAGGGGTTCCTCAAGGAAGTGTCCTCAGTGTGACCCTTTTCACTCTAGCTTTGGACGGTATTGTGTCCTCAGTTCCAGAAGGGGTGTCGGTCTCACTGTATGTTGACGATTTGACTCTATTGTACACTGCTTCCTGAATGTTCGTGGCTGAACATCGCATGCAGCTCACTCTGGACAGGGTCTCTCAGTGGGCCACCATGCACGGCCTCCGTTTCTCCCCAACAAAGATGGTGTCCTGGCACTTCTGCTGTTTGAGAGGCATACACCCAGACCCAGACCTCCAGTTATATGGCCACAGGGTGCGATGTGTGGACGAGACAAGGTTTCTTGGTCTTGTGTTGACAGGAGACTGACGTGGGTACCACATACACGTTCCTTATGACTATCATGCCTCCATGCCCTGTCTCTCACACGGACTCTATCTCATATGTCCTGGGACGCAGACAGAACCATCCTGCTCCGCCTTTGCCGTGCATTAGTAAGGAGCAAATTGGACTATGGGTGTGTGGTCTATTCTTCTGCTACTGAGGCAAGGCTGTGGCCACAAAATTCGGTCGATCATGCTAGGATTCATCTGTCTACTGGGGCTTTCCGGTCTTCCCTGATTGCAAGTCTGCTGGTTGATGTGAACGAACCGCCACTGGATCTCCACCGGCAGTCCTTAATGGTGCAGTGTTGGCACTGCCTTCAGCGTCGTCTGGCCTCATTGAGCTGTAAGGCTGACCCTGAGGTTGCTCTTCATCCCTTTTATGACACCCATCCTCGCTATCCACACCCATTTGGGTACAGGGCAAGGGCTGCCTTGGGGGAGTTGGGTGTCCAGTTCTCCCCTGTTTGCCCTGTGCGTGTCCCCCGAGTGGCCCTATGGCTTCTCCCAACGGTACAACCATGTGATTACTTCCTCGAGAGGAAGACCTCTCTTTCCTCATAGGCAGCTTTGTCTTATTTTCTAGAATATGCCTCTGTTCACAGTGACTCGATCCCTGTATATACTGATGGCTCTAAATCCCATGTGGAGACAGGCTTTGGTGTCATTTTTCGTGATTTTAGCCGTGGTGGGAGTCCCCCTCCTTCTGCATCTGTTTTTACCGCTGAACTTACTGCCATTTCAGTTGCGGTTCAATTGATTTTTAGTCTACCTCCAGCTTCTTTTACCATTTTCAGTGTCTCAGCCAGTGCCCTACATGCTTTGTCTCGTGGCTTCCCATCACATCCCCTAGTCCTAGCTGTCTTAGAGTGGCTCTTCTTATTATATAGGCGAGGTTGCTCTGTGTTGGGTCCCTGCACATGTAGAGGTCGTGAGCATTGAACGTGCTGACTCTCTGGCTAGAGCTGCTGTTTCTCGCCCTTCCTCTCCTCATTACCGTGTCCCATCCGAAGATTTATGTGCAGCCACTGTGGAGGATGTCCGTTTCTGCTGGCAGAGGAGGTGGGATGCAGCAGGGGCGAACAAACTCCGCAGCATTTGTCAGAACCTGGGTGAAGGGCGATATGTGGGACTGTCCCAACAGTGGGAAAGAGCTTTGGCCCATCTCCGGATTGGTCATACTAGGCTGACTCATGTTTTTTTTAATGAAGAGGGCGCCCCCTCCCTATTGTGGTGACTGGTTCCTTTGACTGTGTGGCATCTCCTTGGCGATTGCCCCAGTCTTAGGGACTTTCGTCGGCGGTACCTTTCCAGGTGCCGAGCTGACAACGGATTGTACCTTCTCTCCTCGGTGCTTGGGTAAGAGACTTGTGTTTTTGGGGAAGGCACTTTCTCCTTTGTGTTCCGTTCTGGCCTTCTCCACAGGCTGTAGAGCTTTACCATATTTCAGCTTGTGTTTTAATGATAATGTTCTAGTTTTAACCTCTATCTTCCCACCATGTTTTTAGGCTTGGTAGCTTCTTTTATACTGTTCGTTTGTTTTATGCATTATTTTTCTCTGTGCTTTTTATCGTGTTTTTTTTAATACAATTCGTTTGTCGTAAGCATCGATTCTTCCTTTGACTTTTATTTTTATATTTTATTGTTTGTGTTTGGCAGCATATGACCTCTGCTGTTGCGTTGCCATGTCACATTTTCCTTCCTTCCTACATTCATTCATTCATTGCAAGTAGTACGGTAGTGCATCATTGTCACGAATTTTCTACATTGTAAAATCACATTAGTTAAATCGTGACATCCTGTGATTCTGAGGAGCAAATTAATATGTACGATAATTTTATGTTGTCAGATTTTGCTCCGGGCCCATTTGCGCTTGCGCGCGAGCTCCCACCCGCGCCGCGTCGCATATTCAAATCAGTCTGTTCTTAGTCACGGAA
Source organism: Birgus latro (assembly GCA_018397915.1). Classification (NCBI taxonomy): domain Eukaryota; kingdom Metazoa; phylum Arthropoda; class Malacostraca; order Decapoda; family Coenobitidae; genus Birgus; species Birgus latro. The sequence goes on from JAGKTI010002824.1 coordinate 57,611, forward strand.
AGATTGGGTTGTATGCCTCTAGAGGCTCGAGTGAACTCTTTATTTCAGATCTCGGCTTGAATCGGCGTGTCTTCCCGAACTCCCACCATCTCTTGGTGATCGACTACAGTACAGTCTCATCCATATCGATCAGTATTTTCTGGGTTTTTTCCTAGGCTAAGCTTTTTGAAATATTTAGCCGTTATCTGAGTGTCTGAGTGAGTGAGTGCATTTCTTTCATTTGATTTGAATTTCATGTAACGTAAATTCATTTGTTTGTAATTAATTAATTCACAGTTCTTTTCTTGAGCTTGTTAAAGTATATTAACTGTGTTTGATTACTCCACTCATCTAATACAGTTTTGCTACTCTGCGTTAGCACAACTTTTGAATTAAATCACGGCCGGTACTTAGGCCAGCTTTGGCATCACTCCTTAAATCCGTTGTGCTAGCTAGGAGTTTGGCTCAGCCAAGAGCCTGTTATTATTATTATTATCATTTTTTTTTATTGTTGGGGGGGGAGAAGAAACTTTCTCGTAGGCCAACGGTACAATACTGCAGCCCATAGAGCGTCTAGTCTCTGCTGCGTGCCGTTGAGAAAGTCTATAATTCTCGACCCTAGAGAATTGACATAGCACACTTAGCTATACATTGTATACCAATTATACAATATTTCATTATTTCTTGGGAATACTTAAATTTCCCCTGACATCTGGCGACACGCCAGAGTAAAACTCTCATTTTCCCCTGACATCTGGCGACCTCATACCAGGATAAACTCCTAGCCTAAATTATTACCGAATCACTCACTCATACTTAGTCTCAGTTGTCACTCAGTCTTAACCAAGCACGATGGAGCACAGTACATTCGTGGAAGAAGCTAAAGAGATGGGGCTCACTAACCCCCAGGAAATTCGAGATTATGTCCTGTCGCGCTTCAATAGCGAGCAGGAACGTGAAAATGCCGCCCGTGAAGAGCGGAAAATCGATCGCGAGGAACGTCAAAAGCAGCGGGAGTATGAAGAACGGCAGAAAGAGAAGGAGCGGGAGGAGCGCGATCGCCAACGGAAGTACGAAGAACGAGAACGAGACAAAGCACGTGAACATGAACGTGAAGAGAGAGAGAGAGAGCGTGAACACGAATTGGAGGTGCTTAAGCTTAAGACTCCATGGCTTCAGGCACACCGGGTGCAGCCAATTCAAGCTCCCCTACTGCTCCCTCAGCGCCTTTTCTAGCAACTCCGCGTCTCAAGCTTCCCTCTTACAAGGAAGGCGAGCGAATTGAGCCATTATAGCTCGTTTCGAAGACATGGCAACCCTGTACAAACTGGATGAGGCAGCTAAGCGGCTTCAGTTCCTTAGCTTGTTTCAGGGCCCCGCCCTCGACATTCTCCACAGAATTCGCGGAGATAATCTCACGTATGAGATGATGAAGTCCACACTCATCAAAGCGTACGGTCTTACTGTCGATCATGCTAAAAGTCAGTTCATGAAGGCGCGTCTCCAGGAAAAGGAGACAGCCGTTCAGTTCCTCGACCGTCTCACGGCATATTTGGGCGAGTGGATGGAGAAGGACGAGACTCTCAGCACACAAGAGGGAGTGATTGACCTCGTGCTGTGTACACAGCTAGAAAAGTCGTGGCCTGCTGAGCTTGTAGCCCAGCTAAAGATGTCCAAAGTGAAGGACGCGTCAGAAATGGTACAAACCGCTGATGCTTTCTTTAGTGCATATGGGTACGAAAAACGTAAGCAGCAGTCCTGGAACAGGACAGACTCTGCTATGTCTGGTAAGCAGTCCCAGACTGAACCCCAGCATCAAGGCCATTCTCAAAGTAATGGTCATGGTCCAAGCAAACCGCAGAAGGACCAGTGGCACAATACACAGAAACCTGACTGGAAGAGGTACAACAAGTACCCTAACCAGCAGCAGTACCCTAAACAGCAGCAGTATCAGCCACGTAATCGCCAACCGGGACAAACCTTTTCGACACCAGCCCCAGTGTATCGGAGGCAGGAGGCGAGTGCAGCAGCCTTCATTCCTCAACAAGCGCACGATGGTGCCGGTCCCGACAGCACAGCTCCTCCTACACAGTTCACTAGTCCCTCTGAGACGGTGAACTCTCCTCCACAGGCCGTCAGTGCTCCTGCTCCCCAGAGGGTGAGTACAACTCCTCATGTTTCTAGTTCGGGCACGATCCCTAAGGCAAATACTCCTGTCACATTTGAAGAGTTATATGCCAGGCAGCCTTATCAATGGCTGGCCGCTTCCTCCACAGGCCCTCCCACAGGTAACAGTGCCTTCCTTGTTCAGCTAGGGTTTGTGGGAGGTGTTTCTGTTAATGTACTGAGAGACAATGGTTCCTCAGGTTGTACTGTCAGGCAGAGTCTTGTTCGTCCTGAAGAGTATACAGGCAGACAGATCCAAGCTCAGCTTATTGACGGATCAGTGAGATTGTTTCCTGAGGCACGTATCCAGGTAGCATCTCCCTTTTACACAGGTTCAACAGTTGCAGTTGTCATGCAAGAACCTTTGTTTGACCTCATTATAGGCAATATACCAGGTGCCAAGTATAGTTGCACCACTGATGTTACTACTCAGACTTCGGCTTCAAATTGTGTTGCCCCAGTGGCTATTGCATTGCCGCAAGATCTGATTTGCAGTCAAGATGTTGTCCAAGAGCAACAGACTGACCCGACCCTTGCTGTTGTGCGGAAGAAGCAAAAGGGTACAGTGACCAAGTATTCACGGGGTGGACGAGCCAGGTTCCTTCGTAGACAAGGACGGCTCTACCGTGAGTGGCGAACACCCTAGGGCGAGGTTCGATTGCAGTTTGTCGTTCCTGCAAACTACCGCCAAGCAGTGTTAGAATGGGGTCATTGCTCAGCAACAGGTCACATGGGCAAAAGGAAAACCCAAGGCCGTATCCGTGCTGACTTTTTCTAGCCAGGAATGGGACAGGATATAGATAGTTTTGTGCACTCCTGCAATGTGTGTCGACGTACCACCATTCAGGAAAGTTTCCTTCCTGTGCCGTCTGAATCCACGCCCATAATCTCTGAGCCGTGTGAGAGAGGGCAGTGGTAACGTAAGTGTCTGTTGTACACTGGGTTTCCTAAGACTGTGCTGTTCTAAGAGATTTGAGCAATCCAAGAACTAGCTTGGTGCCCAGTCAGTACTATGCTGCTAAGACCTCACGTCTCGCTTGTTGGCCCCAAAGGACATAATATGTCTGGGGTCTGTACATACGTATGTATTGTAGCTCATGAGTGCACATTCTCGGCGATCCCAACCGGGGACACTGACGACAAGCCCTTATTAGTCGTAAGCGTAGGGCTTGTGCATATTGTATGTACCGTAGATTAAGGTAGGTTAAGAGGGGAAGTCCGAGACCCCGTAGAGGCAATCTGAGGCTGAGTTTGAATTACCTTGTGGTGTATCTCGAGCCGTGGGCCTCCCTGAGGATTCCCGGAGATTACACAGAAGCCACATGAGTGTTCACACCCATGCAGGGTGTTAAAATGTGACCTGCCAAATTTGCATGGGGATTCTCAACTTACCTTTATTAGTTATAAGTGCACTATAGATTAAGGTAGGTTAAGGGGGAAGTCCGAGACCCCGCAGAGGCAATCTGAGGCTGAGTTTGAATTACCTTGTGGTGTATCTCGAGCCGTGGGCCTCCCTGAGGATTCCCGGAGATTACACAGAAGCCACATGGGTGTTCACACCCACGCAGGGTGTTAAAATGTGACCTGCCAAAGTTGCATAGGGATTCTCGACTACCTTTACTAGTTATAAGTGTGCAGTCGCAGTGAACCCAACTGAGGACACCGATGACAAACGGGTAGTCGAGGTGGCGAGCCCTTTGTAATGTTAAGTATAGCCATAAGTCTGCAGTCACAGTGAACCCAACTGAGGACACTGAGGACAGGCGGGTAGTCGTGGTACGATCCCAGCCGAGGGCACCGACGACAAGCCCTTTTATTAGGCGTAAGTGTAGGGTAAAAAAGGCAACTATGGGGAAATAATGGCGACATACCTACGAAATTTGCTATCAATTGACTTTCGGCTACAAAGTACCTTCTTTTGTGTGTGTGTGGATTGATTGCTGGGTGGATGAAATTGTAATTTAGTGTAACCCTTGCATTGACACTATTGATACTCCACCTTGACTCATCCCCACAGGTACAGTCGTTCGGTGAAGAAGATGTCCAGGACCATTGATCGTCTGCTGCACCCTGGCACTTCATCTCTTCTGCCCTCGTCGCCTTTATTATTGCCTTAATATGTATTATTATTATCGCTTACACGTAGGTACAGTTACACTACAACTGTCACACCTACACCATGTATCACATACATCACGCTACATAACAATTAGTTGTTAATGTAAATGTAGCGAATTTTCGCTCAGTTGACCTGAGTGCAGGACTTTCCACTGTCGTCTCGGAGTTTTTCCCTCAAGCTTGCTTTCCTTAACGTAAATACGAGGTTTTTACGCTCACAGGCGACACTGTTTTGCCTCCTGTAACAGGATAGTACACACACCACAGTGTGAGTCTTGTGTGACTGAGTTAGGATGTATATACATAGTGTCAAATTTTACTCTAGGGTAAAATTTGAAAAATTTCACGGGCGTAATGTCACGAATTTTCTACATTGTAAAATCACATTAGTTAAATCGTGACATCCTGTGATTTTGAGGAGCAAATTAATATGTACGATAATTTTATGTTGTCGGATTTTGCTCCGGGCCCATCTGCGCATGCGTGCGAGCTCCCACCCGCGCCGCGTCGCGTATTCAAATCAGTCTGTTCTTAGTCACGGAAAGATTGGGTCGTACGCCTCTAGAGGCTTGAGTGAATTCTTTATTTCAGATCTCGGCTTGAATCGGCGTGTCTTCCCGAACTCCCACCATCTCTTGGTGATCGACTACAGTACAGTCTCATCCATATCGATCAGTATTTTCTGGGTTTTTTCCTAGGCTAAGCTTTTTGAAATATTTAGCCGTTATCTGAGTGTCTGAGTGAGTGAGTGCATTTCTTTCATTTGATTTGAATTTCATGTAACGTAAATTCATTTGTTTGTAATTAATAAATTCACAGTTCTTTTCTTGAGCTTTGTTAAAGTATATTAACTGTGTTTGATTACTCCACTCATCTAATACAGTTTTGCTACTCTGCATTAGCACAACTTTTGAATTAAATCACGGCCGGTACTTAGGCCAGCTTTGGCATCACACTTTAAATCCGTTGTGCTAGCTAGGAGTTTGGCTCAGCCAAGAGCCTGTTATTATTATTATTATCAT
>JAGKTI010002825.1:0-40357 GCA_018397915.1 Birgus latro
ATTACTTTTTGTGCATGTTTTTTATGGTGAATGATTATTGTGCACAACTGGTACTGGGCCTAACACCTGGTAACAAAACTGCGTGATAACAAAAGCAAAGAACATATGTGATTTATCTAAATTGGTACCAGGCACCACACTCGTAAACCCAAATTTTACCTTTACAACAACTTATACCCAGGAAAAACATACATATTATTATGGTAAGTATCAAAAACACACATAGGCATGGTTATGTTAATAGAAAGTGATGAAAAGGGCACAATGAGAAAGAAACAAATACCACAGAGAGACCTGAGATGATCTTGAGGTAAAGGGTTCTGTGTCCAGGGATGGAGATAATTGTCTTGGGATCAACTTCTCAAGTAGGCCCTCATCTTTGAATCCCTCAAGCCATTAGATACCACAGATACTGCACCATCAGTGATGACAGAAATTAACTCAGGTGCGAGGTAATGATGTTTATTAGGCAAAAAAATGCACAATAATGGCAAGAGTGCAGATTTTAATCTTGCAGTGACAACAGTAACCATGATAACCAAGGGATCACTGTGGATCATTTTAATGCTGCATAAATAACATACAGGAAGATAATGAGCTGTAAGTGCAAAATATATTGCTATGGAAGAGGTCTTACTGGATATACAAAGCTTCTTAAAAAAAAAAAAAGTGACAGTGTACCTATGCCATACTAAACAGTCTTGTATCACACCTATCTTCACATAACACGCATTACTGTACTGTCGAGCACAAAACCTCCTTCCACCTATCAGCCATAGTGAGAATCTAAATCCCCTAAGTTTTAATTCCTACAAATGTTTTGTGGATTATAATTCACCTGAAGATTTTGGACTCACTATGTTGCAAATTGTTAGAAAGATGAAATTGTATTTTGTTCCTTGGTTAGTGGAAGATACTTTTGTGCTCAACAGTACTTTGTTCATACTTCTTACTGTACTGGACAAGTGAGTTCAGCCTTATACAGACTTCAATATGGAGAACTCACACTATTGCCCTCCTTAACCCACTCACTATGAAGCTATAATAAAATCATCTGGTCATAGCAAGAATGTAATAAACATGACATCCTCAAGCTGAAGGAGTTGATACAGCTAATACAGTAATCCCTCATTTATCCGGACATGCAGGATCCAGACGTCTTCATTATCCAGATACCGGACTTTGGCTCTATTAACCACTTAACCGCGGGCCGTCACTTTTGTGACACTCAGTGGCGATGGCTCGAGCCATGGGCCGTCAGTTGGGTGCCTCTGTTTTCTTTTTAAGTAGCCGGGGCTTTCATGATATAAATATACAGTAAGACCTCACTATAACGGATTAACTGGGGCCCAAACCATTCGAAATTCCCATAAAAGCAATATCCAGACTTCCCCCTGCTAATCCGGACTTTTTCCGATATATCAGACATTAGTCCGGCTTGCGAGAACGTTTTTTAAACTGTTTTGACTACCACTGTGGTACTGTACTGTGTTATAACTTCACTACATCAATCAAATGGTATAATATATATAATAATACTGCACTGTACACTGATAAACATGTCTTTTATTTACCTTATTGTGGTGAAGACAGCTGAAGTGGTCAGGCAGTCCGGACTGCTCCTGGCTTTATCAGACTTTTTCTGATATACGGGAATTTAGTCTGGTAGCTCCTCGAGTCCGATAAAAGTGAATTCCAGTCTATTGAAGTCCGTTATATCGAGGTTTTACTGTATATGAAAAATCTTAGGAGAATTCCAAGTGCTATTTATATCACTCAGGCTAGTTTTGGCCAATATTGTAAAAAAATAAGTTAGAGCGCAAATTACCACCAGCTGGAAGTGCCAGGACCACGTCACACAACCCTGCAGTTTAGGGGTTGAACCATTATCTGAATTTACTTGCTATTATTCAGACGTAAAAAGTCCCCGAGAACTTTGGCCAGCCAGCCGACATGTTCAACCATTTGGTGTTGTGACCGCTGGGCTCAAGCCGTGAACAGGAAATAGGCCGTAACTCACACCCTGAGCTAAAATGTCTGTCTGCCCCTGTACTGAATAGCCAAAGTTGTATGCTGGTCCGATCATTCCCAATGAACCTCCAGCACCCGAGTAATACGACTGTAACCAACAAGCGGTGTCAAAACATCTGTACACATCCCCACCGAACGTCCAGAGTCACACGGCCACCGGGATAAGTCTACCTTAAATGTCAAAGAGCGTGTAACACACATTGAAAGCCACAATTACAAGTTCGGTGACAGTAGCCATCTGCCTCTCTACCGAACGTCCAAAGTCGCCCGGTCACCAGGAGATGTGTTTCTGCATGGCCACCGGGAGTGTAACACTGACTGCAAGCCACAAGCAAATTTACAGTAAAAGCGCCCATCCGCCTCGTGACAGAAAGGTGAAAATCCTGCCCACAGCCTCGCTTCTCCCCCCGTCTCATCCCTCCTTCATACCCTCCCGGCTTCCCCCTCACTCCTTCCCTTCCTTCGCACTGAGAGCACTGACTCATTAGTTTTTTTTTTTTTTTTGCAATTTATTCTAATACTATTGGTTGTATTGAAATTCTGAAGCGATCATGAGAAAGCTCATGAAATTCTGCATCTAGACACGTGCTTAACTCTTGGATGGTGCTGGCAAAATTTTGCACTAGGATGATAGAAAATTACCGTATATGAAGGTAGGTTTTACTCTTGAACACTATTTATTCTCACTGCATTTCTGTACTTTTGCCCATCAATTTTCTATTTTTTTATTAGCTTATCTTATAGCATAAACACCAGTGAAGATGATGGTATAATTTATACCAATCTGACCAATGTCCATTGGCATATCTGGCCGAGGGATTATTTTGAGACCTGGGAGTGACTATCACTGGTGTCAGTTACTGATTTTCCAACAGTCCTGAGGTTTTTTGTGGATGTATTTTATTTATGCATTGTTTCTGTGGTGTTGTGGTGTTTAGCATTAATATGGATAATCCTATGTGTGTTTTGATGTCTAAATATGGCAAATTGACCTGAAAACCGTGCCAAAATTAGGAGGGGTACTGTACGTACAGTAGTGTATAGGTAGGGTGCTTTTTGATTTTCAATGTTTATTTTTTAATGTTTTTCTTGGTGTTTAGCATTGCTCTGGATATTCTTATGTGGGTTTTGATGTCTAAATATGGCAGACTGACCTGAGAACAGTGCCAAAATTAGGAGGGGGTACTGTACATACAGTAATTATAGGTGGAGTATTTTTTGGTTTTCAATGATTTTTTTTTTAATGGTTTTCTTGGTGTTTAGAATTACTTTGGATATTCCAGTGTGTGTTCTGATGCCAAAATATGGCAGACTGACCTGAAAATAGTGCTAAAATTAGGAGGAAACTGTACATATAGTAGTGTATAAGTATTATAGGGTCTTTTTAGGTTTTCATTTTTTTTTTCCATGGTTTTCTTGGTGTTAAGCATTACTCTGGATATTCCTACGTGTGTTTTGATGTATAAATATATCAGACTGACCTGAGAACAGTGTCAAAAGTCCGAGAGGTACTGTACATATAGTAGTATATAGGTAGGGTGTGCTTTGATTTTCATTTTTTTTTTTTTTTTTGCATGGCCTTCTTGGTGTTTAGCATTATTTTGGATATTCCTCTGTGTGTTTTGATGTCTAAATACAGTAAGACCTCACTATAATGGACTAATTGGGGCTCAAGCAAGTCCGAAAAATGCGAAATTCCGATAAAAGCGACATCCGGACTTACCCCTGCTAATCCGGACTTTTTCCGATATATCAGACATTAGTCCGGATCGCATCAGTGGTTTTCACCACCATTGCAGTATTGTACTGTGTTATGCCTTCACTACATTAATCAGTACTGTGCACTGAAAAACATGTCTTTTACTTGTCTTATTGTGGTGAACATAGCTGAAGTGGTCAGGCAGTCTGGACTGCTTCTGGCTTTATCGGACTTTTTCTGATATACTGTATAGGAGTTTAGTCCGGTAGCTCCTCGAGTCTGATAAAAGCGAATTCCGGTCTATTGAAGTCCGTTATATCGAGGTTTTACTGTATGCCTAAATGACCAGAAAACACTGCCAACATAAGCAGAGGTACAGTCCTGTACAAATAGGTTAGGTTTAGGTTGGAGATTGGGTATAGGTAGTGTCTGGGTATAGTAGGGGGATATTGCTCATTATCTGGACATTGCCACTACTCGGACATGCCCTTGGCTCTATTACGTGGGATAATTGAGGGGCTTCTGTACTCTCGTGTTAGCGCTGCTGAATCCAGAGCTTCCACTACCAAGATTTCTATCTGGCATGATGAAAGCATCAATCTGGTATCTACAGTTTACATCTGCATTTATGAAGGAATAAGCAGTGGGACTACTTAAGTTTTTATGAGCTAAAATATTTTTATGCCTTCTCAGTTAATGCAGACAGCTAGTTTATAATGGTACAGGTTATATGAAAGTTAAGAATTGAGTTCTGAGACCTTCACTTCCTCATGAGACTGTATCTTTATACCTGTATTATGTAGCATCATCCTCTGCAAAACATCTAAAGGTGAGCATCCCTTAAACCATTATAAGTTCTTGATTTAGTCCACATCCTAGAGCATATTATAAAGGATGTTAACTTAGTAATGCAACTTTTCAGTTAGAGAAGAAATGTCTGAAAGCATGAGCAAAATTTTCAAACAAGAGGGTGAACTGAATATTCTTTTCTCGAGACCATGCAATATTACCATCTTCCTAAGCAGAAGTGATGAATCAGTAAGACAGAAAGACGGACAGATCAATGATAAGGACTTAATAAACAATTATCACTGGATTCACAGCATCATGTATTTTATGATCATCCACACATTTGCTTTACTGTACCTGCAAATGTAAAGTGTCTACAGCCATGCTGATGGATACATGCCCATGTCAACACAACTGTTTCATCTGGGACCACAAACCATGAGATTAATGGTTAAAGAGAGAGAGAGAGAGAGAGAGAGAGAGAGAGAGAGAGAGAGAGAGAGAGAGAGAGAGAGAGAGAGAGAGAGAGAGAGAGACATGCTACATTTGTAGAATCGTTGCGCTCCACAATTCACAGCTGTGGGATGGTGTAATATTTATAAATATGATGGTACAAGAAGAGTGGTTTTATAGTATATATCATATTAGACAAAGCAGACAGAGAAGGATTGTGGAAGGTTTTGCACATGTACAGTGTAGATGGTAAGCTGCCAGGTGCCGTCAGGAGTTTTTATGACGGTAGTGAGGCATGTGTACAGGTAAATGGGCATCTAAGTGAACTGTTTACGATCAGTGTGGGCGTGTGACAAGCTTGTGTGATGTCCTCATGGTTGTTCAATATATATACGGATGGGGTGAGGAGAGAAGTAAAAACACGAGTAATGGAGGAAGGGATGACGATTGGTAATGAATGGTGATGGATGTATGCTGATGATGCTGTGCTACTTGCAAATACCAGACAAGAGCTTGGTAGACCAGTGCAGATTTTTGCTGGTGTCTGTAAACGTCATACCTTAAGAGTAAATGTAGAAAAGAGTAAAGTGATGGAAATTGAGAGAGAAGGTGACTCCCAATGTGATGTTACAGTGAATGGAAAGAGACTGGAATTGGTGAGAGAGTTCAAATACCAAAGTACAAAAATAGAAAAGAGAGTACATGCCAAAGAAGTGGAAAGTAGAGTGACACATGGAAGGAAAGTAGCTGGTGCTTTGAAGGCCAAGAAACAGAGGCTTGGGTACAGGAGCTGGACGAGGCTTACATGAAGGAGTGTTAGTGCCAACTTTAACATAAGGATTTAAGACTACGGTGTGGCATGTAAAGTAAAAGTCATAAGTGTGAGCAGTGGAGATGGGACTGCTGAGGAATGTATGTGGAATACAGAGATTGGATAGGATACGAAATAATGTGATTTGTGAAAGACACAGAGTGAGGAAGCCTGTGGACACCAGAAATGAAGAGAGTGTACAGAGATGGTATGGTCATGTGGAGAATGGATAATAATAAAAGTAGTGAAAAAGGTATATCTGAGTGAATCTGAGGGGAGGAGGTGGTGTGGTAGGCCAAGAAGGTGAGGGATATAATGGATGAGTGTGTGAGGAGAGAGGTGTATGGAAGTCATTGAGGCTAGGGGACAGACAAGAGACTGAGCTGGCTAGCTGAATGTTGTGAGAAGAGCATGATCAGGGATGTGGCATCCCTTTTTAGCGTAACACTGTTCGGACTGATTCTATTGGATACAATTATGTGAAGTTACAGAATGTGGTGAAAGTTTTTTGGTGTATCGGATACAGCCAGGATTCCAGGGGCTTGAATGATGACTGTATGGAAGTGTAGCCCATTGGAAAGGGCAAACTTGGACTGTCTGGATGTTGCTACTCCTCACCCTCCCCTAGGGTGAGAAAGAAGGTCTGAATGATGATGATGATGATGATGATGATGGGTAAACCAGATGTATCTGAGAATGAATATGAGGACATTTGCTTGAGGTGCATTTTTTTCCCAGTAATTATGGCATATAAAGACAGCACAAATGTGGACTTCCCATTTTGTCTCTGATCACAGCATAATGTGTTGGCATATACTCTGAGCATCTGCAACCCAGTGTCCTGAGTCAGTTTCTTAGATGACAACATCCCTCCTCCCACCTTCCCCAGCAGTCATTTCCACATCAATCACTGGCATACCAAAACATGAATGAATGAGTTTTAGTGCCCACACTAACATATGGGTGTGAGACCGGTGTGACACAAAAATGAAAAGTCAAGATCATGAGCAATGGAAATAGGGTTACTGAAGATTGTGAGGAGTGCAGAGCGTGGATAGGACAAAGAATATTGGTATTCGTGAATAATAAAGAGAACGGAAGTTTATAGCCACCGGAGATGAAGACTATTCTCATATGGTATGGCCATACGAAGAATGGGTATACATAAGATAGCGAAAAAGATGTATTTGAGTGAATGAGTGAATATGAACGTGGAGGAAGGTGTAGCGAACCAAAAACAAGATGGAAAGGTATCATAAATAAATGTGAGAAAGCGAGGTATATGTTTAACCATAATATGTGACCTGTTTAACCAAAATATGTGACCAATAATGGAAGCTGTTCTGATTGCAACATTACTTTATACAGACTCATATTCATTTAAAATTCCCAGGTATGGAAGTGATCAGTCTCAAGCTCCTACAGAAATCTATGATGCCTACAGCTGACTGTGTACTGTGCTGGCACGTGTGCTGAGTGCTTGGTGTCTATCTAGCAACAATGAATGACAGACGTCCATTTGTCGGATGATCCTTGGCCTTCAACCTCCTCTGGAGCTGATCCTGCGAGGTTTAGGTGATGTCCACAGGCCAAGAGAGGGCTCAAGTGTGTTTCCAGTGACTCAAGCAATAAGGAAAGTGAACAGAATACAAGAGAAAAGCCTAAATATGTGAGTGATTGTGGGAAGTCTCAAACAAAACAAGTCCATCTCACCATATCTATGCCACAACCCAGTGTACCATGCACCAACCTGCTGCTTTTATGACTACCGCTACTGCTAATTAAAAATTATACCAGATGTATGTGGCAAGTAGAAACAAAGAAATTACGAAAAGTTAAATCTGTAAATGATAGCTAGTGGTATGGTGACAAAGTGTAATAGTGGAAGTAACTGGAAATAACTTCAAATTAAGTGGGGTAACTAGATAAAAATATGTGGAACCAAAGAAATAATAATAAGCAGAATAAGTGATGTAACTAGACAATAAATAACTAGAAAATAATAAATAGAAACATAAAGAATAGTGAAAGTTACTAGAAAATAAGTGAAATACTGTAATAATCTTCTCCTCCTTCATCACTTCATGACGCACCATCATCTTCCTCTAAGCTGCACCCTCCTTCTCTCTCTGTCACTACTATTGCACCACCCTCTCTCAACTTCTGAAATCTACAGTGCAAAAACCAAGGCGTGTTAAGGCCTAAAATTTTGCATAACAAAGAAAAATTATGTCCTTTTTAGGATAGAAAGAGGAAAACATGATTTATGAACTCTGAAACAACAATGCAGTTTTGTGCAAAGGAGGTGGCAGCCGAAGTTAAATGAGGGCAGAGAACAGATGGGATTAAGCTGGTTGAAAGAATTATGTACATAAGTGTACAACAGGGGCTTGACACCCCTGTTTTTAGATGGTGACATGATATTTGTCATACTGACTATACCTGATAGATACTGTATACTGTGAAATGTGTAAATAAAGAGGGTCATGTGAGGTGGAGTCATGATTCCAAGGCTTGGATGGTGGGTAAATGAATGTGTGGCTCATTTAACTGGGGATGCTGTTGATTAATTCTCCATCAATCAGTTTTTTCTTGCTTTCCTGACACCACCCCACCACATCCTTGGGTGTGATAAACTGTCGGGATGATGACAACGACTACAAAGGTTTCAATATCCCCATTCTTTCCCAAGTACAAATATAATATGATAAGATCCAGGAAAAAAAAGGAATATACTGCTGTTAAAAAGAAAAAAGAAATGAACACCAGTAACACAGCAGTCTTGAGACACACAATGATATAACATCACTGGGTTGGTAAGTTCCATATTATACATGCCAAAGTTACTCCTTAATTGTCATGGGATGCTGCACATGATTTTTACAGTAGTTTTGCAGCTATTTATAGTTTGTTGAGAATGACTGACCTTCATAATAATCCAATAGCTGCTACGGAAAACGTGTAGCTGCTACATATGAGCAAGTTTTTTTTTTTTTAATAGGTGCGTTTCTAATGCCGTTTGGCATGTCAACTGAGCTATTTCCATCACCACCCATGCATCCCATCACCACCCACACATCTTCAATCTCCCCATTACTACTGTAGTATGGCAATGTGCAACTTCATTACTTCACCAGAGCTGAACTAAGGTAAATAATGAACTCCTGTATGTTTTTCCTGTACTATTCCATGCACCCTTTAATTTCATATGGGCAGAAATTATTTTTGAGAATTTTTTTTTTCATGTATTTTTGCACATGGAGGGGTAGACCAAGAAACCTAATGCAGCACCTGTCGGGTTAAGCTACATTACCTACTGTACATACTGAAATGTGTATTCCATGCCTGCGTGGAATAACCACACCACAAGCACCATGATAATTAGAAAGCTCTAACTGACAGTGTATTCTTACAAGTTCTGTAATCTGAAGCAAGGCCAAGCATGCTAGTAAAGTTACCTCTAATTCATATTCCAACAAGACTGAACATGTGGAGTAAGAACAGAAGGTACATTATCTGACATCTTAAAAGAAAATTAACATGTGGAAAGCTCAAAAGATGACTCAAAATTGTCAGGCAACACTGAATCTAGCTGCCTTTTTAACAAGTAGGAGGGAAGACCCAAAAATTCCCAGAAAAGACCGATAGTGCTGGAAAAATAAATAGTTCTCTGCTGTGTCATTAGGCACCACTTAGTTGCAGTCTGGGAAATCATTCATCCACGTGGCACTGCACTGAGAGGGTCGAGTCCGATTATCTGGTGTTTCTTTCTTTGTTCATGCACAAGACTATTGCGATTTTCATCCTTAAATCACTATGGCACTTTTGAATGTGTATAGTGTGCATTTTGCTTGGGGAAAACCACAGCTGAGGCAGTGACAATGCTTGAGAGTGCTTTCAAGGAGCAGGCTATGAAAAAACACAAGTCTAGAACTGTACACATGCTTTAAGAAAGGGAACATGTCAGTCCAAGACTCTCTAAGTCCTGGCCATCCTTCAACCTCTTGAACAGATGAAGACATTGAGAAAATTCAACAAGCAATCTCAGATTGTCGTCACACTACTGATGAACTAGTACAATCCACAGGTGTTTCTTGCAGTTCTGTCCAATGAATTTTGACACATCTTGGTATGCACCGAGTCCTGGCAAAATTCGTCCCATCTTCTAATGGAAGATCAAAAAGCAAATCGAGTGAATGTGCATCACGGCTTGAAAGAACAGTTGAGAAATGACTCAGAATTTAATTCAAATGTCATTTTGAGTGATGAGTTCTAGGTTTGCAGGTATGACCCCAAAACTAAGCAGCAGTCCAGTCAGTGGAAGATACTGTACTAACATTTACAACATGTCAGATCAAGTCCAACATCAAGACAATGTTGATCTTGTTTTTTGACATTGAGGGAGTTGTCCACAACAAATCTGTAAATTAGCAGTTTTACATTACAATGCTCAGGCATCTACAGGAAAGCATCAGGCACAAACAGCCAGAGAAGTGGTGCACACAGAAATGGTTCTTGCATCATGACAATGCCCCATCACACACTGCATTGTCAGTTCAGCAGTTTTTGGCTAAAAACAACGTTGTTGTTGCTCTGCACCCCTGTACTTGCCAGATCTCACTCCCTGTGATTTTTCTTATTACCCATGATTCACTTACAGCTGAAAGGCAGAAGATTTGACAACTTAGGAGAAATCCAGGAAAAAATGCAGAAGTCTCTGGAGAAGGTGACAAAAGATGACTAGAGGAAGTGCGTCCAGGAATGGGAAAAGTGCTGGGACAAGTGTATAGTGTCTCAATGGGAGTACTCTGGAGGGAAGTAAAATAGATTTGCAGTAAGTTTTGTGATGAAGTTTCTTGTTAACTATTCCAGGATTTGTGGGGTCCCCCTCGTATATGTGAAATACTAAACAATATAGAAATTATACACAATGCTGCATAAATGAAGGCAAGAATAGTACACAATTTCCACACATGAGGTCCAAGGTTGAAGTATGTTATGCTGATTTCTCCAAGCAACGTTACATGTATCAGTATCTCCAGCCATCATCTTCCTCAGCTATCTCAGTGCTGTACTCTAAGGGATGCTTCAAACTGCCTGTACCTTAATGATACATTTTCCATCTTACACCTTAATTTTTATTTTATGTTATGTACAACAGTTTAATATCAACACTATTTGCATCAGTGACAGACCAGAGGATTATTAAACTGACAAGGGGGAGGGGGACTTTGTAACATGCATTACAATACAGTATCTCCTAAATACAATTCTCAGTCACCATCTTCCCAGTCTGGGTTCCAGAATCCTTTGGGGGTGCTGGTGATGGGGTTGTACTTGCTGCGGTGCCGTGAGCACTTATTCATCACTTTCTGTGCAAGAAACATATAGCACACATTAACCCGAATAATCGGTACTGTCAATTTGTACAGCACTAACAAAAGATATTCAAACCAGGGAAAACATAAGAATTATATTGATGGTAAGGAACAGAAATCCCCTTATCTTTAAAAGAACTACCCCAAAATTACATGAAAAATCTTAGATCTGGGTCCCATGCTTCCCTAATGCTCAGGGATAGGACTCTAAAACATACCTGTGTATTTAGTCAATCCCTGTTGTACATTACATATGTTTTTGCAGGAAAAACTAGGGATATGAGGAGATTCTACTCTCTCCTTTCCATATCCCTCCAACAAAAACTAATATGTGGATGGACAAGGGGCCCTCTAAGACATAAGAAAACACAGTGGTGGGATAAAGGTGTAGAAGCTGCAATTAAGGAGAAACGATTACTCTTCTAGGAATGGAAAAGAGACAGTTACAGAGATGAATACAAGGCTACCAAGTGTAAGGCCAGAAAGGAGGTATATAGGGCAAAACCGGCGTACATCCCATTTCATTTATGCAGGCCCCAACATGCTTGTATGTGTTGGCCTTGGTCACCTAATGGCGGCTCTCCATGCTGCTTGATTTCTGGCAGCCTCCCTATGCAGTCCTTTATACCTGAGGTCACACTTTAAGAACTCGTCTCAGGTCTTTTTCAGTCTGCCTCTCGCAACCCTACCCACAACGTTATCAATTCCCATATTCTGCCCCCAACTGTCATCCTCCATCCCCTCCACATGCCCAAACCACCTCAATCTACCTCTCTTCATCACAACACCAATACAACCTAGTCACATCCTTCCTCTTCTCTCTTCCATCATAAACCTAGTCCTCCAAGGCTTTGCATTCAAGGACACACCGCACATCTGCCTAATCATCGTCATTTCTGTACATTTGAGCCAGGAAATATCCTCTTCCCTTACTGTTCAGGTCTTAGTACCAAACAGCATTACACTCCTAACAAAAGCAGCATACAAAGATCCTTAAGCCCAGAGGATGAGTCCTCTCAATGTGAGGAGAGGCAACAGCTCCCCAAACTTCTTCCGACTGCTTCTCACTCTAACCTAATCTCCAGCACATAACATGTCTCCCAAATAAGAAAACTCCTCCACACACTCAAGAGACTGGCCAGTATGATTAATCCTTTCAAGCCAGAAAATCTCCATAAGCTCTTCCCAGCACACCACACACATGAAATAGCATTATCTTACAGTCTACCACTAAATCTTTTATGCACCCACTTATCACAAGCACTGCACAAGACAGAATTACTTCCCAGGCCCTTGTTTCACATTGCACATGGGCCACTTTCCTTCATCTATGACAGTACCACCACCAACCCTATATACACCTTTGTTTTATATGTATTTACTCTCAAGTCCTTGTGCTTTCTAAATCTTTCCTCCACCTCCCTTTCATTCTCTGCAAGCAACACCAAATCATCAGTGTACAATATCTCCCACGGGTGCATTTAAGATGGCAAATCAAATAAAGAGAGAAAATGAGGATATCATAGGTGGGCAGTGTGTAAAGAATGATGAAGGAAAGGCAGTGGCAGACAGTGAGGTTCTTAAAGGTGCCTGGAGATAGCATTGTAACCAGCTGCTGAATGAGGAGTCTGACTGGAAAAGGAAAAGTTTGAAATCAGTTGATCCATTGTTTGGCCCATGGCTTTTGATTCTTTTGACTGATGCTGCTACTGTGAGGAATATTTAGCGAAAGTGTGACTAATGATTAGATGCAGCTTGTGTTTATGTCAGGCAAAGGGGCCACTGATGCCACTGGGGAGGGCAGCAGGTGTGTCTGGGTTGACTACTGAAATGCTGAAGGCCTCAGTAGATACTGTACTTGGTTAAGTTACTGATTTGATAAATTTGATTAAATATGAGTGTGCTCTCTCGGATGACTGGCTGAAGAGTTTGACTGTAAATGTGTATCATGGGAAAGGTGATGCCCTGGAAAGAAGAACTTACAGATGTATAAAACTTTTGGACCAAATAATGAACGTAAATAAGAGAGTCTTAGAAGGAATGTTTAGTGAAAGTGTGACAAATGATGAGATGCAAGAAGAACTTACAGATGTATAAAACTTTTGGACCAAATAATGAACGTAAATAAGAGAGTCTTAGAAGGAATGTTTAGTGAAAGTGTGACAAATGATGAGATGCAGTCTGGGTTTACACCAGGCAAAGGGACCACTGATGCTGTATTCACTGTCCGACAGCTTCAGTTAAAATATTTAGGAAACAAAAGGGATCTGTACTTTGTTTTTGTTGATATGGAGAAGGCCACTGACAGAGTTCCCAGGGAGGGTGAAGAGGGTAATGAGAAAGCTTGGGATTGAGGAGTTACTGGTTAAAGTGAATGTGGCTATGCATGTGGGTGCTTTTTTCCAGGTGAGAGTGAATGGAGCTTTGAGTGATTAGCTTTCTGTGAATGTCGGCATGCATCAGGGGTCAGTCTTGAGCTCCTTACTGTTTGTTTTGGTGCTTGATGCTCTCTCATGTGACTTCAAAAATGGACTCTCATGGAAGATGTTGTATGCTGAAGACTTGGTGCTGACTGTAGGGAATGAAAGGAAAGTGGAGGCAAGATTTAGGAAGTGGAGAGATAGAATGGCACACACGGGTCTGAGGATAAATACAGGTGAAACAAAAGTGATATTTAGGGCTGGTGGTTGTACTATCAAAAATGAGAGAGTGTGGCCATGTGCAGTCTGCCACAAGGGTGTGGGAAGTAACCACATTGTGCACTGTTTATGATATATGGGGGCATAAGAGATGTAGTGATATTAGAGGTAGGCTATGAAATAATACTGATTTTGTGTGTGCAGTGTGTCAGAGACAGCAAGTAGTGGCTGACATGAGTGAAAGAACTGATCTTGCTAGAAAATCTCTTGACTGTGTGGAGGAGTTTTGTTATTTGGGGGATGTTATGTGAAAGAGGTGGGGCTGGAGATACTCTATGGCTAGGGCATGGAGTGCTGAAGGAAGTTCAAGGAGCTGTTGCCTCTCCTAACATTGAGAAAGCATGCCCTCTGTGCTAAGGGATCCTTGTATGCGGCATGTGCTTGGGGTATAGTGTTGTATGGTAGTGAGCTCTGGGCAATAAATGAAGAGGATATTCAGTCTCAAACATACAGAAATGGCAATGATTTGATGGATGGGTAGCGCACCCTTGAATGTGAGGAACGGGACACGAGGTAGGACTGTGATTGAGGAGTTGAGAGGAAGGATGAGACTTGAATGTACTGTATTGGTGTTGTGATGAGGAGAGGTAGACAGATGGTTTGGACATGCTGAGTGAATGGAGGATGACACCTGGGTGCAGAAGGTGAGAAGTGTGAACATCAAGGATAGGATTGCAGGAGGCAGACCAAAAAAATGAAATGGGATGAGGTCATAGATTGTGACCTCAGGCATAAGGGACTGAACATGGAGAATATCACTGATTATGCAGCGTGGAGAGCTGCCATTAAGTGACCAAGGCCGATGCATGCAAGCATGTTCGAGCCTTTATAAATGGTATGATCCGATATGATATGAATAATACCAATTTCATTTCATTTTTGAAGGCTCCAACATGCTTGTATGCGTCGGCCTTGGTCACTTGATGGCGGCTCTCCATGCTGCTTGATCTCTGGCAGTTTCCCGATTTAGTCCCTTATCCCTAAGGTCAAACACAATGACCTTGTCCCCGTCTTTTTCGGTCTACCCCTCACAACCGTACCACTAATATTAACACTACTCACTTTCTACTCCCAATTATCATCCCCCATCCTCTCCACATGCCCAAACCACCTCAATCTACCTCTCCTCATCACAACACCAATACACTCCAGTCCCATCTACCTCTCAAATTTTCCATCATCAACCTAGCCCCCCCACAGGCCTCGTACTCAGGGACGCACTGCACATCCACCTAACCATAGCCATTTCTGTACGTTTGAGCCTACAAATATCCTCTTCCTCTACTGCCCAGGTCTCACTACCATACAGCATTACACTCCTAACACACTGTTTCGTTTTTGAAGGCTCCAACATGCTTAAATGCGTCGGTCTTGGTCACCTAATGGCAGCTCTCCACGTTGCTCGATCCCTGGCAGCCTCCCTGTTCAGTCCCTTAACCCTTAAGTCACACTTAATGACCTCGTCCCATGTCTTTCTCGGTCTACCCCTCCCCCAATACTAACACCTCACCCTCTGTACCCAATTATCATCCCCCATCCTCTCCACATGTCCAAACCACCTCAGCCTACATCTCCTCATCACAAAACCAATACACTCCAGTCCCATCCTACCTCTCAACTCTTCCATCATAAACCCAGCCCCCCCAGGCCTTGCACGCAGGGACGCACTGCACATCCACCTAATCATTGTCATTTCTGTACGTTCAAACCTGCGAATATCCTCTTCCTTTACTGCCCAGGTCTCACTACCAAACAGCATCACAATCCTAACACATGCTGCATACAAAGACCCCTTAGCACGTAAGAAGAGTCCTCTCAATGTCAGGAGAGGCAACAGCTCCCTGAACTTCTTCCAACCACTTCTCACCCTAGCAACCGAGCTAACTCCAGCCCCACCTCCGGCACATAACATGTCTCCCAAATAACGAAACTCCTCCACAGACTCAAGAGACTCACCTGCAAGTTCAACCCTCTCACGCCTAACAATCTCCACATGCTCTCCCCGACATGCCGCACACATGAAATCAGCATTATCTCCCAGTCTACCTCTAATACCACTACATCTCTTGTGCACCCACTTATCACAAACACTACACAAGATGGAATTACTTCCCACACCCTTGTGGCAAACTGCACATGGCCACTCTCCCTCTCCTCTGATTGTACCGCCACCAACCCTAGATATCATCACTTTTGTTTTATCTGCATTTACCCTTAAGCCCTTGTACCCCATACCATCTCTCCACTTCTTAAATCTTTCCTCCGCCTCATTTTCATTCTCCGCAATCAACACCAAATCATCAGCATACAACATCTCCCATGGGAGTCCATCTCCTCCGCCTCATTTTCATTCTCCGCAATCAACACCAAATCATCAGCATACAACATCTCCCATGGTAGTCCATCTCTGAAGTCACGTGAGAGGGCTTCAAGCACCATGATAAACAACAAGGGACTCAAAACTGACCCCTGATGCACACCAACATTCACGGAAAACTCATCACTCAAAGCTCCATTCACTCTTACCTGGATGCGAGCACCCATGTACATGGCCATAACCACCCTAACCAGCCATTCTTCCAACCCTAGCTTTCTCATTGCCCACTTCACCACCTCTCTAGGGACTCTGTCAAAGGCCTTTTCCAAATCAACAAAAAAAACAAAATACAATTCCCTTTTCTTTCCAATATATTTTACCTGAAGCTGTCGAACAATGAATATGGCATCAGTGGTCCCCCTGCCTGGCATAAACCCAAACTGCATCTCATCGATATTCACTCTTTCTCTAATCATACCTTCTAGAACTCTCTCCATTACTTTCATTATCTGATCTACGAGCTTTATACCTCTGTAATTTCCCCTTTCCAGGGCATCACCCTTTCCTTTGTACACATTTACAATTACACTCTTCAGCCAATCATCTGGGACAACACACTCATATATAATCCTATTTATCAGGTCAGTGACTAACCTCACCCCAGTATCTCCTCAGGCCTTCAACATTTCGGCAGTCAACCCAGACACACCTGCCGCCTTCCCCACCTGCATCCTGCCTATTGCCTGACTCACAGTAGCAGCATCAATCAAAGGCCAAGGGCCAAACACTGGATCAGTGGGCTCCAAACCTTCTCTATCCCAATCAAACTCCTCATTCAACAATCGGCCATAATGCTCTCTCCATGAATCTTTAATATCCTCACTGTTCACCACTACCCTTCCATCATCATCTTCACACACTGCTCACCTACAATGTCCCGATTATCCCTCTTCACCTCATTTGCCACCCTAAAAATCATATTTTTCCTTTCTCCATGATTTAGATTATCAAGTAAAAGTCACTGTGACTCAGACTTCGCTCTGTATACCTCTCTTCTAGCCCTGCCCTTGGCAGCCAAGTACTCCTCCCTGGTACCACCACTCTTCCATTCCCGGAAAAGCCTTCTTTTCTCCTTAACTGCAGCTTGTACACCCTCATCCCACCACCAAGTTACTTTATGTCTTGGTGGGCCTCTTGTCCAACCGCATATTGCATCGGTAACTCTCAAGAGGTTGTTCTGAAGGGCTCTATACTGTTCATTAACGCCTCTATCTACGGCTTCCTGTTCAGCCACCACTTTCCTCATCTCACTATAAAAGGCATCCCTTACTGATTGGTTTCCCAGCTTCCATATTTTCCTCCTAGGTACATATGTCCTCCTTCTCATCACTCGTTCCTTAAGCACCATGTCACAAATCAACAGTTTGTGCTGCTGCACACACTCCTCGCTTCCTATAACTTTAACATCCCTCACTAATCTCCTATCAACCCTCCTGACCAGAAAATAATCTATCTGACTACTATTTCCCCCGGACTCGTATGTAATCAACCAGCTGATTCTTTTCCTAAAATGTGTGTTGCACACAATCATGTCCATAGCCTCCCCAAACTCGAGTATTCTTTCCCATTCCACATTCCTCACACCATATGCACATCCTCCATGGACTCCTTCATAACCTTGAGCTGCTTCACCCACATGACCATTTAAATCCCCTCCCAGAACCACTACCTCATCATCACCCATACCACTCACTACACGCATTAAATCATCCCAAAATCTATCCTTCTCTGCGTCATCCAATCCTACCTGTGGAGCATATGCCGATATAACTGAAATCAATTTCTGCCCGACCAAAATTTTCACTACTAATATCCTATCACTTACTCTCATAACATTCATGACATATTCCACCCATTTCTCTGCAACCAACACACCCACACCCCCATATCCATCAGTTCCCCCCTGCCAAAACAACTTATAGTAGCAATCCTTCCCAACAATCTTTCTGGCTGATCCACCCCTGTACCGGACTTCCTGCAAACATGCCACATCCACCCACCTCCTACTGAAAGCCTCAACGACTTCCCCTGCTCTTCCTCTCAAACTTCCCACATTCCACGAACCCACCCTAAACCCCCTGGGTGATTTGCTGTCCTCAGGCTTGCTTTGATGCTTGTTTTTGTAGTTCATAGTCGGTAAGATAAAGGGGGGTAAACATTCCAAACGCCCGACCCATTGCACAGACCCAGGTCCAGGCAATGGATCTGGGACTCCTAGCCCACCAGCTTACCAGTGGCTGTAGTAGTGGCCTCGGGGCACCCTGCTAGGACAGCTGCAGGGACACCCTCCAAGCGCGGCTTGGCACTGCAACTGCCCCGCCATTATACACCCACTGATAGGGCAGCCTCCTGGGGCACTACCCCCAGGTTCGGGCCCCCTCTCTATTGAGCAGAAGCAGCAGCCTGGGAACCGCAATGCCCTGTACCCTCTAGCACAGGTTCGAGCCCCATCTCGCCCCGGACCCATGATCTATGCCGGCGGAACCCAAGACAAGCCTCCCCCCAAAGTCCGCCATTAGGTAGCGGGGGCAAAGTTTTCTGGCCGCATGCTCTTGCTGGTGTCAACCCCTGTAACTTAGTGGGATACGTTGTGTAATATGTAAAGTGCATATGGTGTAGTGCATAGGACAGTTAGAGGAAATGTTTGGGAGAGAATGCTGCTCTACTCTCCATGTTACTGTCACACTGAAAAGGTCAGGAAAGGGGGATGGTTAGGTAGCTAGTGAAACAGGAGCTCCAGCTCTCCCTATCACCAGTATTCCCATTCCCCTCGGGAGTACTACCCTGTTCGGCCCGTGATACAGCCTCCTCCTACACATGCTGCATACAAAAATCCCTTAGCACGGAGGGAGAGCCCTCTCAGTGTCAGGTGAGGTAACAACTCCCTGAACTTCTTCCAACCACTCCTCACTCTAGCACCACCTCCAGCATATAAAATGTATCCCAAGTAAAAAAAACTCTTCCCCACACTCAAGAGACTCACCAGCAAGTTCAATCTTTTCACACCTGGCAATTTCCACATGCTCTCCCCAACACATTGCACATGTGAAATCATCATTATCTTGCAGTCTACCTCTAATACCACTGCATCTCTTAAGCACCAACTTCTCACAGACATTGCACAAGATGGAATTACTTGCCATGCCCTTGTGGCAAATTGCACATGATCACTCTCCCTCTTCTCTGACAGTACTGCCACCTGCCCTAGATACCTTCACTTTGTTTTATCTGCATTTACTCCTAAGCCATTGTGCCCCATACCATCTCTCCACTTCCGAAATCTCTCCTCCATCTCCCTTTCGTTCTCTGTAATGAACATCAAATCATCAGTGTACAATATCTCCCACGGGTGTCCATTTCTGATGTCACATGAAAGGGCTTCAAGCACCACAATAAACAACAAGGGACTCAAAACTGACCCATGGTGCACACCAACATTCACAGAAAACTCATCACTCAAATCTCCATTCACCCTTACCTGGGTGCGAGCACCCACATACATGGCCATAACGACCCTAATCAGCCACTCCTCGATCCCAAGCTTTCTCATTGCCCACTCCACCACCTCTCTGGGGACTCTGTCAAAGGCCTTCTCCAAATCAACAAAAACAAAGTACAGTTCCCTTTTCTTTCCTATATATTTTTCCTGAAGCTCTCCAACAATGAATATGGCATCAGTGGTCCCTTTGCCTGGCATAAACCCAAACTGCATCTCATCAATATTCACTCTATCTCTAACCATATCTTCTCAAACTCTCTCCGTTACCTTCATTATCTGGTCTAAAAACTTTATGCCTCTATAATTTCCTCTTTCCAGGTTATCACCCTTGCCCTTGTACACATGTACAATTACACTCTTCAGCCAATCATCTGGGACAACACACTCATCTATAACCATATTTATCAAGTCGATGACTAATCCAACTCCTATACCTACTAAGGCTTTCAACATTTCAGCAGTCAACCCAGACACAACTGCTGCCTTCCCCACCTGCATTCTGCCTATTGCCCTGCTCACAGTAGCTGCATCAATGAAAGGCCAAGGACCAAACACTGGATCTGTTAGCTCCAAACCTTCCCTGTCCCCGTCACTCCCAATGCAACAACCGGCGAGTTGCTCTCTCCACTGTTCACCAGTACTAATAATTATAATAATATAACAAGAACAACAATAATAATAACACTGTAATAATAATGGTAATTAAGAAGAATAACAACAATTGGGCAAACTTTTTTTTTTTGACCCTAGCTCATTCCTTACCTCTCTTAGGGTGGGAAAGGAGATATGGATGATGATGATTATGATAATGATCAGGATGGCAGTGAATAATAATAAGTAATAATAATAAGTAATAATAATAATTATAATAAGATTTTTCTTTTGTCTCTTGTAGCAAAGGTTTGTTTACGTAGGTTTATGTAGGAGAAGCAAGACATCTGACAACTCTGCGGGCTCCATTTATTGTCCTTCCTGGGAAAACAAATCAAAGTATGTTTGTGAATTTGGACTCAGTAAATCAACAATAGCTTCTATGGCTCTGTGTTTAGTTATACAGTAAGTATGACTGTAGAATTTAAAAACTGTACAGTACAAGTACAGTAAAAGAACAATTATCCGCTGTTGCAATATCCAACCCAACACAATATCTTGTGCGGTTTCCTCAGCTCTATTAAAACAACATCTGGCAAAATTAGGCAATATCCAGCTCAGAAATGGGAAGTAATTGGCAGTACCATACGCTTTCCAGGGGTGAGGTGTATCATCCGGCTCAACCACGGGTACCAATCGACATGCGGGCAGACCCTGCAAAGGGTCGGCCAATCACAACGTGTTGTGGAAGCAGCCCACCCAGCACACCGAGCCTACCGTCCCTCTCTCAGTCTCTCCAATGGATGCCGTACAGTGAAGACGTGTCTGTGCACTCTGCTCATGTAACCCATGCGGTAGCTAAACCCTAATTCCGTGACCTAGTCTGTGGCCGCTCTGTGCCCTAGTGCTCTGACTACTGTACAGTGAGAACATATCCAAAGTAATCCCTCCATTATCCGACATAATAGAGCCAAAGGAATGTCCGGATATTGGTCTTGTCCGGATATTGGCCCTGAAGCTCCAGCACTGGTCATTCATGACCCTAACCTAACCTAACCTAAATCAGAAAACCACCTACCTACTTCCCTACCGGACATGCACAGCACTTATTTAAGTCCCCTTTCACATAAATAATGCACACAAAGCATGAATTAACTGAATTTTAACCAAAAAATGATGATTTAGAGGTAGGTAAGGCATAGGTGCTCACAACTTGCCAGCAAGTGTAAGTAAGTATCAGACATGGAAATCACTATGAAAATCACCCTTTCTCACACCATATGCATTAAATAATGGACACAAAGCATGAATTCATTGAATTTTAACCCAAAAATGATGATTTTGAGGTAAGTAAGGAATAGATGTTCATGAGTTGGCAGCTTAGTTTAAATAAGTATCGGACATGGCATTCACTATGAAAATCATCATTTCTCACATCTTATGCACTAAAATATGGAATACAAAGCATCAAATAAATAAACTGTTACCAGAAAAAGAGTTAGGTATGGCAAAGGTGTTCATTGTTCACCAACAGCACCAGTCATTCTTGACCCTAACCTAACCTAACCTAACCTAAATCAGAAAACCACCTACCTACCTTCCTCTCGGACATGCATAGCACTTAATTAAGACCCCATTCACATAAATAATTGGCACAAAGCATGAATTAATCGAATTTTAACCCCAAAATGATGAATTTGAAGTGAGTAAGGTAGGGGTGTTCACG
This sequence comes from Birgus latro, assembly GCA_018397915.1. Taxonomy (NCBI): domain Eukaryota; kingdom Metazoa; phylum Arthropoda; class Malacostraca; order Decapoda; family Coenobitidae; genus Birgus; species Birgus latro. Next base: position 22,054 of record JAGKTI010002825.1, read on the forward strand.
AGTTGGAAGGTTAGTGTAAGTAAGTATCGGATGTGGCTATCACTATGAAAATCATCATTTCTCATATCTTATGCACTAAAATATGGGATACAAAGCATCAAATAAATAAACTGTTACCAGAAAAAGAGTTAGGTATGGCAAAGGTGTTCACTGTTCACCAACAGCACCAGTCATTCTTGACCCTAACCTAACCTAACCTAAATCAGAAAACCATCTACCTACCTCCCTCCTGAACATGCATACCACTTAATTAAGACCCCATTCACATAAATAAGTGCCACAAAGCATGAATTAATTGAATTTTAACCCAAAAATGATGATTTTGAGGTGAGTAAGGCAGACATGATTATTACTGAGAAAATCACCTTTTCACAGCCTGTGCACTCAAATATGGGACACAAAGCATGAAGTAAATAAAATGTAACCAGAAAAATTATGATTTAGAGGTGTGTGGGGCAAAAATGTTCACCAGTTGACTAGATAGTGAACGTATGTAAGAGACATGGTAATCACTGAGAATATCACCTCTCTCACAGCCTGTGCACTCAAATATGGGACACAAAGCATGAAGTAAATAAAATGTAACCAGAGAATGAGGATTTAGAAGTGATTATGGAAAATATTTAGCAGTTGACAATTGTTACTTACAGTCCATGATTGTTGTTTACCCTCATCTCTAAGGTTTTTACAGTGGTCATAATTGCTCTTGAAGCATGTCCAGTAATCCAGTGTTTAACGACACTTAATCCTTAGCACTGTGACTTTTGATTATTTAGACAAGAACGAAAATACCACAAACGAGCGGACAGCCATCCACTGTTCACGGGAGTTGAGACAGAACTAGTAGGAGGGAGACTGAGCGGGAAGGGAGCTAGTCAGCGCAGGTGGGAAATTCAAACTGATGCGGTCAGAAAATATCGGATTTTTTTTTCCCTTCTTCTTCTTCAATTTGGGGGTTTAGGCCATCAGCCCATGATGTCCGAATAGTGGGGTGTCCGGATGGGACGTCCGGATAGTAGAGGGATTACTTACACTCCATTGATCCCAACACTACGTATGTACAGTATGTTTATGATTATATTCTGTACTGTAATACTATACTATATGAACTGCATCAATACTGTATTGTATTTTATGCTTGATTTTAATCTTTCATTCATGGGTAATACTGTAGTTAAGTTTTTACGATACAGGGGCGAGATGGATAGTGACACATTATCCATCTCGACACTGAATGGATGGCTGATTGGGCGTACCTATGCAATATCCAGCATGGGGGGTGGCTAAATTATGCTGGATAACTGAGAATTTACTGTAGTAAAGGTACTAAAGGAAGGAAGGTATGATCAGAGCCAGATTACCCAATAAGCACAGTAGGCTTGTGCCTAATGCCCCTACCCTTGAAAGGGTCCCCATATTTGTAAAAGAAAAATCTATCTATTCATTGCCAGACACCTTAATCCCATAAGGGGTGGCCACAAACAAATTGCCTCCATGTTGCCCAGTCACCTGCCAATACACTGCCCCCCTCCCAGCTCACACTCCCCTCCCTCATATACCTCTCCACTCTATTCCTCCATCTCATCCTTGGCCTCCCCCTCCCTCTTCACCCCTCCACCTCACTCACATACACTCTCCTCATCAGTCTCTCACTCTCTATCCTCTCCACATGGCCAAACCACCTAAAAGTGCTTCTCCTACCACTTCCTATCACATCCACATCCACACCACCATTTGTCAGTCTGTCTCTCCATGTGACTCCACATGTTCCTTTCAAATAACTCATTTCCACTGCCCTCACTCTTGACTTCTGTCCTTCCAACAAGGTCCAAGCTTCACTTCCATATGTTAGAGTTGGTATCACAATACTGTACTGGCATGCAGTAACTTTTTCACTTCCATGGCCACTTCCCTGTTTGTTATCACTGCTTTCAAAGAACCAGCAACCTTTCTTCTCTGTTGTACCCCTTCAAGCACTTCACCCTCTAAACTTCCATCCTTACTCATCGCACTACCTAAGTACTTAAACGCACTCACATTTTCCATTTCCTCCTCATCCAACCTCAATGTACATCCACCAATTTCACTTCTCTCAAAGACCATAACTTTACTCTTCTCTACAGTCGCCTTTAGATTCCACTTCTTACATACTCTTCCCTACATTCACCTTTAGATTCCATTTCTTACATACTCTTCCAAACTTATTCACCAAGCCTTGCAGCTCCCCTTCATCTTCACTTTACAACATAGTATCATCTGCGAACCACAGTACGGGGAGTTTCCACACACATTTCCCTCGCTCATTAGGGCCACTCCAACATCCACATTGTATCTCTTTTATAACCCCATCCAAAGAGAGATTGAACAATCACGGAGACATGACACATCCCTGTTTCAATCCAATGTTCAAACAGAAAAATTCACTCAGTTCACTGTTCACACACACTGCAGCCTTAGCACCCTCATACTCATACATACTCTTCATGGCATTCAACTTCCTATTTACTCCATATATTCATAATAATAATAAATATATAAATAAAATAAAGCTTAAATAACTGGATAAATGATGATAATTACAGTAGTTGGCAGAGGTGGTTTCACCACTATAATAGGCTGACTAGGCTGTAGCCTGGGGGCTCCCATTTATTAGAAAAGAACATAAAAGTCTATCTACCTGCAGTCAGATGCCATAATCCTCTATGAGGTGGTCGTTTGATTTAGCCTGATGCCATAATCCTGTAAGGGGTGGCGGTTTGACATGAGTTAGTTGTTTTACGGGGAGGGACACTAACCCTCCGCCAATCCACATGCTGACACGTAGGACACATACATGGGTTGGTTAAATGGTTATTACCACCCAGCGTTGTAAATGCTTTCCTGGCTTATAGGAAACCATTGGGCTTATCTTGAATGTAAAGCCAACTGAGAAGGAAAGAAGAGTAATTAAAAGTGACAGGAAAGAAGGAAGAATAAAATAAAAACTTTAAAAAATGGATAAATGATAACAACTACAGCAGCTGGTATCATACAAGATCCAATGATGGCAATTAAGATCATTATATGGGGTCCCCTATCCTGGGAAGGAGGTCCCTATACCCAGCTTAGCTTAAGGCCATCAGTGAAATTAATCTGTCCCTGGGTATGACGTGATGGTACTGAAAAACATAAAGATCAAAGGAAGTGAAGTTAATGAATAGGAATGTATGGGAACTCATTAACCAAACGAGGAGTTGGTTCTGTTGATGCCTGATGAATGGCAAAGAAAATGGAATGGTTATGAAAATATCAAGTCAACGTGTATAGATGTCAACATAAAGTATAGGATAGTTAATGTGGCTCTGATTTTGGTATATGCACCATGTGATTTTTTTTTTTTTTTATTGAAGAAGAAACCGAAAGCTGGAGGCCCACAAAACTGTTCCCTTCAAGAAAAAAAGCAAATAAATAAATGAGGACAAAGGACTTACATATACAGTATAAGAATCAAAGCAAGCCTGAGGACAGTAAATCACCAAGGGGGTTTAGAGTGGGTTTGTGTAATGTGGGAAGTTTGAGGGGAAGAGCGGGGGAGGTCGTTGAGGCATTCAGTGGGAGGTGGGTGGATGCGGCATGTTTGCAGGAAGTCCGGTACAGGGGTGGATCAGCCAGAAAGATTGTTGGGAAGGATTGCTACTATAAGTTGTTTTGACAGGGGGGGGAACTGATGGATATGGGGGTGTGGGTGTGCTGGTTGCGGAGAAATGGGTGGAATATGTTATGAATGTTATGAGAGTAAGTGAAAATTTTGATCGGTAGGAAAGCGATTGTAATTATATCAGCGTATGCTCCACAGGCAGGATTGGATGACGCACAGAAGGATAGATTTTGGGATGATTTAATACGAGTAGTAGGTGGTATGGGCGATGATGAGGTGGTGGTTCTGGGAGGGGATTTGAATGGTCATGTGAGTGAAGCAGCTCAAGGTTATGAAGGAGTCCATGGGGGATGTGCATATGGTGTGAGGAATGTGGAAGGGGAAAGAATACTCAAGTTTGGGGAGGCTATGGACATGGTTGTGTGCAACACACATTTTAGAAAAAGAATGAGTCGTTTGATTACGTACGAGTCCGGGGGAAACAGCAGTCAGATAGATTATTTTCTGGTCAGGAGGGATGATAGGAAATTACTGAGGGATGTTAAAGTTATAGGAAGCGAGGAGTGTGTGCAGCAGCACAAACTATTGATCTGTGACATGGTGCTTAAAGAACAAGTGATAAGGAGGATATATGTACCTAGGAGGAAAATATGGAAGCTGAGAAACCAATCAGTAAGGGACTTTTATAGTGAGATGAGGAAAGTGGCGGCTGAACAGGGAGCTGTAGATAGAGGCATTAATGAACAGTATAGAGCCCTTAAGAACAACCTCTTGAGAGTTACCGATGCAATATGTGGATGGACAAGAGACCCACCAAGACATAAAGTAACTTGGTGGTGGGATGAGGGTGTAGAAGCCGCAGTTAAGGAGAAAAGAAGGCTTTTCTGGGAATGGAAGAAAGGTGGTAACAGGGAGGAGTACTTGGCTGCCAAGCGTAGGGCTAGAAGAGAGGTATACAGGGCGAAGTCTGAGTCACAGGGGATAGGAAAAATACGATTTTTAGGGTGGCAAATCAGGTGAAGAGGGATAATCGGGACATTGTAGGTGAGCAGTGTGTGAAGAATGATGAAGGAAGGGTAGTGGTGAACAGTGGGGAAATTAAAGATGCATGGAGAGAGGATTATAGCCAGTTGTTGAATGAGGAGTTTGATTGGGACAGGGAAGGTTTGGAGCCAGCAGATCCAGTGTTTGGCCCTTGGCCTTTGATTGGCGCTGCCACTGTGAGTGACACAATAGGCAGGATGAGGGTGGGGAAGGCAGCAGTTGTGTCTGGGTTGACTGCTGAAATGTTGAAGGCCTCAGGAGATACTGGGGTGAGGTTAGTCACTGACCTGATAAATATGATTATATATGAGTGTGTTGTCCCAGATGACTGGCTGAAGAGTGTAATTGTAAATGTGTACAAAGGGAAGGGTGATGCCCTGGAAAGAGGAAAGCTCTTAGATCAGATAATGAAAGTAATGGAGAGAGTTCTAGAAGGTATGATTGGAGAAAGAGTGAATATTGATGAGATGCAGTTTGGGTTTATGCCAGGCCGGGGGACTGCTGATGCCATATTCATAGTTCGACAGCTTCAGGAAAAATATATTGGAAAGAAAAGGGAATTGTATTTTGTTTTTGTTGATCTGGAAAAGGCCTTTAACAGAGTCCCTAGAGAGGTGGTGAAGGGGGCGATGAGAAAGCTAGGATTGGAAGAGTGGCTGGTTAGGGTGGTTATGGCCTTGTACGTGGGTGCTTGCACCCAGGTAAGAGTGAATGGAGTTTTGAGTGATGAGTTTTCTGTGAATGTTGGTATGCATCAGGGGTCAGTTTTGAGTCCCTTGTTGTTTATCATGGTACTTGAAGCCCTCTCACATAACTTCAGAGATGGACTCCCGTGGGAGATGTTGTATGCTGATGATTTGGTGTTGATTGCAGAGAATGAAAAGGAGGCGGAGGAAAGATTTAAGAAATGGAGAGATGGTATGGGGCACAAAGGCTTAAGGGTAAATGCAGATAAAACAAAAGTGATGATATCTAGGGTTGGTGGCGGTACATTCAGAGGAGAGGGAGAGTGGCCATGTGCAGTTTGCCACAAAGGTGTGGGAAGTAATTCCATCTTGTGCAGTGTTTGTGATAAATGGGTGCACAAGAGATGTAGTGGTATTAGAGGTAGATTGCAAGATAATGCTGATTTTATGTGTGCGGCGTGTCGGGGAAAGCAGGTGGAGATTGTTAGGCGTGAAAGGATTGAACTTGCTGGTGAGTCTCTTGAGTGTGTGGAAGAGTTCTGTTATTTGGGAGACATGTTATGTGCAGGAGGTGAAGGTGGAGCTAGCTCGGTTGCTAAGGTGAGAAGTGGTTGGAAGAAGTTCAGGGAGCTGTTGCCTCTTCTGACATTGAGAAGACTCTCCTTCCGTGCTAAGGGGTCTTTGTATGCAGCATGTGTTAGGAGTGTGATGATGTATGGTAGTGAGACCTGGGCAGTAAAGGAAAAGGATATTCGCAGGCTTAAACGTACAGAAATGACAATGATCAGGTGGATGTGCAGTGCGTCCCTGCGTGAAAGGCCTGGGGGGGCTGGGTTTACGATGGAAGAGTTGAGAGGTAGGATGGGACTGGAGTGTATTGGTGTTGTGATGAGGAGAGGTAGGCTGAGGTGGTTTGGACATGTGGAGAGGATGGGGGATGATAATTGAGTGCAGAAGGAGAGAAGTGTTAATATTGGGGGAGGGGTTGGGGGGGGGGGGGGAGACCGAGAAAGACATGGGACGAGGTCGCTAAGTGTGACCTCAGGGTTAAGGGATGGAACAGGGAGGCTGCCAAAGATCGAGCAGCATGGACAGCCGCCGTTAGGTGACCAAGACTGACGCATGCAAGCATGTTGGAGCCTTCAAAAACGAAACGAAACGAAATGAGAGGCATGGAAAAGTAGGATAGGTCATGGGATCAATTAGGAACAATGCCAATGAGCAACAGTGTTTGTGATGGGTGATCTGCAAGCATGCTGGAGCCTTTACAAGTGACATGAAACTAAACCAATGATCTGAATGGAAGAATTATTGATATAATTCTACAGCTCTCCAATTTCCTATAATTTCTTCACTATAACTTGGCAGAGATTTCTGTCATTTTGCAGCTTATTTTTTCCACAGATCACCTGCAGAATAAGACAATACTATGGCTCTAAATCCTTTCCATATCTAGAACTTATACACGTCTAGCACCATATTACAGTGATAGTTAATCTCTTGTTACAGCTCATCCTTCAGGAAATAATGATAGGGGTCATGTTACAGTTGACAGAGTTGGGATGAGACTACCTTTACTGTCACCTACAGTATGTATCAACAGCCAATGCCTGTTACCACTTTGGAGTGTATGGACTTGAGGCTAAGCCAATACTCCCCATCAGGAGCATTGCAGCCAGGGTTAGGGTACTTATTCCAGAAATTTAAGGCAAGTTACCTGTGTTCACCTTGAATGGCATAATGTGAGCAATACCTAGTAAGTCCCAAACACTCCTTGAATATAAACCTTTCAAGGCCACATCCACTTGCAGCACCTTAACTCATTAGACTATCATGTGTTCACCTGGCTATATTGTTATCAGGCCTCACTATACTGTACATAGGTTCACTGTGTGATAGTTCACTAGATCAATGAACTAAAAGTTATACCCAGTTTTGCTATAACGATGGTGAATCGATTTGGAATTCGCTAGAATGATGCCTCCCAGCCAGCTACTTGAGCCAAGATGCCTGCCTGTGTTTACATTTGCTGTGACCATCCCCCATTCCTTCCATTTTGTGTGTGAAAGACCACTGAAACACCACTGCTATCACCAAATAACACTACAATTGTGTAACAAATACATCCCTTAGTTATCATACATACTGTTACTGGTACCGAGCCTCATGTATGATAACGAAAGTGCATCATAATGAAAGCACAGAACCTAACTGGTACCGAGCATCACACTTGTAAAATCAAATACGCCCGTTTACAACAATTTATACCCACTAAATACCTACAAACTGTAATGGTATCAAGAACACACATAGACATGCATGATTAGGTTAATAGAAAGTGATGACAGGGCACAATAAGGAAGGAACACAAATGAGACCTGAGATGGGCTTGAGGTATGGGATTCTGAGGCTGCGGGATGGAGATATAGTGGTCTCCGTCACCTGGGGGGTTTGGGGGCAGGGTGGCTCAGTGGTAGAGCGTCGGATTCAGGATCAGAGGGTCGTGAGTTCGAGCCATGCCCAGTAGCTGCCATGCCAGTAGGGGTAGCGCCCTCCTGTCACCTAGCAGGACTATATGATCTAATGTCTAGCTTGGGGGAACATTTCATTCTTTGCCGCCATCTGGGATTAATTCCTCGAGCAGGACCTCATCTTTGAATTGCTCAAAGTCACTGGAAACCCTAGATACTGAACCATTATCGTAAGCAGCAACTGGCACAGGTGCACAATGACGATGTTTTTTGGCAGAAAAGTGCGCAACAACAGTAGAGGTGCAGATTTCCATTTTGCAGTGATAATGGAAACAGCTATAACCGAGTGCAAGATAACCAGGGGATCACTGTAGTGCAGAGTGCGATATTATGTGAAGTGATAAATTTCTTGTGCGAAATACTGAAACTCGTGAAATGGAAATCGTATCTCCCATGTGCACATGGTGCCTCCCAGTCAGCTGTTTGAGCCACAATGCCCACCCAGTGTTTACATTCACTGTGATTGTTTCCTTTTTACTCAGTTTTGTGTGAAAGGTCATTGGAAGACCATTGCTGTCACCAAATAACAATGCCAGTATGTAAAAAATTGTAACTCTGTGAAATACTGAAACTTGTGGCTTGAAAATCGTGTCTGGGAAAGACGCTATTTAGAGGAAAGCATGGTTCTACTGAGGATGCCAAGGCCAAGTCTAAAAGGGTAAGCTTTTATTTTAGACTTTAGGTTTTGTGGTCACAAGCCCCCTTCCCTGTCCCTCCCTACTGAACCCCATGTTTTATTGACCTTGTTATATGATAAATCCTTACACAATGGGTTTTCACTTGATATGTCACTGCATAGTGAGGCATGACTGTAATGTAACTTGCTACCTAGGGACAAAGAGCCATGTAGTGCATAAAAGGAAATTGTACAAACCTTTCTTGTTTGTTGGTCAAGGTGTTGGTCCTGGTACCACTGCTGACACTGGTGACAATCCCAGCCCTCCAACTCTTGGCGTGCTGCTCGTCCTCGCACCACCTCACCTTGATGGGCATATTCAGGTGATGTGTTTTGTCCAGGCAGAAGGTCAAAGCTAAAAATAAATAAATACATATATAAACACAGCACTCACTTTGGCAATGCAGCTTGTCCAGGCAAGTTAAAGGTACAATACAAAGAAAAAATACTGAGACCTCATTATGTTTCCCCCCCTTTTTTTCCCCAAATGAAGTTTGTGGCAAATCACAAAAAAAATGCTTAGAATACTTCCACTGCTACCTACAAAGCTTTTCCCATTTTCTTTTATTCTACAGCACCAATTAGAAGGAAAGCATTGCGATAACTATGGAACACATTCCTAATTAATAAAAAGGGCTGCTCACAAACACACAACAAATGTTATGCCATCACATAATACTTAAAATGGTAATAAACCCACCCAATTCCAATGAACACATCCAGGCCTTGGCCTTAAAAATGCATACATACCTCTGTAATGCACATCACTGACACAGAACAGTAACATAATGCAGGGAGAATGGCATGCAGTGGAGACTGGGGTGATAGAGGAGTACCCAACACCCCCAAGGCCAACTTACCATATGGCCAACTATTTAAGCAGAGGATATTCTATGTCATATTCCCACTAAAAAGATGCACTGCAATGAGCACAGGTACACATACATAAACACCCTCAATAAATAAGATGAAATCTTACGAACACAATAAAGAAATATTAAACAGAATGTGTACTTAGAAAATTCAATGTTCTTTGCTGCTGTTACCTGTTATCACTAAAATCACAGTAAGCTTAAGAAATTTCTGAATACTAAACTAAAAGGGATACTAGGGTATTCATACTAATCAAACATGGTTAGTATCTACATCATCACCATCATGATCATCCCGCCTCTTTTTTCACACCCAGAGGTGGGGTGAGCTAACACAGCCAACAAGTAAGAATATAGTGTGGGATATCACTAATCCCTGCCACCCTCTCCTTTCTTACTATCAGGTCCACAGGGAATATCTATCTATTGCCAGATGCCTTAATCTTGTAAGGGGTGCCCACAAACAAATCACCTCCATGTCACCCTGTCCCCTGTTATTTCACTGCCCTTCCCCCAGCCCACACCCCCTCTCTCATATACCTCTCCATTCCATCCCTCCATCTCATCGTCGGCCCTTCCCCTCCCTTGCTCCCTCTCCTTCACCTCACTCATAAACACTCTTCTCATTAGTTTCTTGCTCTCCATCCTCTCCACATGGCCAAACCACCTCAATGTATTTCACCTAATGGTTTTTGTCACATCCACACCACAATGCTCCTTGACTTCCTCATTTGTTAGTCTCTCTCCATGTAACTCCACATGCTCCTCTCATATAACTCATTTCCACTGCTCTCACTCTTGACATATGTCCTTCCAACAAGGTCCAAGCTTCACTTCCATATGTCAAAATTGGCATGACTATACTATCATGCAGTGACTTTTTTCCTTCTATGTTCACTTCCTTATTTCTTATCACTGCTTTTAAAGAACCAACAACCTTTCTTTCTTGCTGCACCCTTTCACTCACTTCATCTTCCAAACTTCCACCCTTACTCATTACACTACCCAAGTATGTAAATGCACTCACATTTCCATTTCCTCATCCTCCAACCTCACTGGACATATGGAATACAGGAGAAGGAATATTCTCTCCCCTACCTTAGGGGCAGGTTATATGGTTACCATCCAATATATGATTTCCAAGGATTTTAGATCAGTGTAGAATCCAACAGTAGTGCTACACTGAAAAAGTGGATGACTGATGCTCTCATCTTCCAATATGGTGAGTGCCTATTAGCCAATACTAAGTACAGTACTGTACTTGGCAACAGTAAATACTTGGCTGCCTACATGAGTATATACTCTATATGCCTTCATGGGATACAATGGTTGTAGTTTGAGAATGGTGGGGTGAGGATAGGAGTCAGTTTGTTTTCACGTAACAGAAATATGCCATTCCCACAAACATATTATTAACCCACGAAAAGTGACAGACCTTCCGGAATGTCAGTGTGTGTGGCTGGGATGGACCTTCCAGAAGACAGCAGGAGTTTTCATATTTTACGAACTCCATTATTCCCGCCTAACACTTAATTATGCTTGCTGAGTGGATCATGAAGATCCCACCCAGACTGCAGGAGGTATTGTTCAGATTATTCAGCCACTGGCCTTCATGGAGTGAGGATAGTGCCCTGTTTCTCTCAAAAAAAAAAAAAAAAAAAAAAAAAAAAAAAAAAAACTTCCACCACCACCCAACTGGACAGGAGGTAAGCCCTGACACAGCTCCACATAATGCCTGGTGACAATTCTGACAGCACTGCCAAAGCAGGTGAGGAGAAAGTGAGGAAAAAACTTCTGTAATTGAAGCCCACGACCCTCCCTCACCATACTCTGCCTCACTTTTCTCTACCCTATCCTTCTTTTCCCCTGCCATGCCTTGTCTTTCCCTACATTTACCTCTCTCTCCTTACCTTGCCTTGCATCTTCCTACTCTATTCTGCCATTCCCTACCCTACCTAGCATCTCCTTACTCTATCCTGCCTTTCCCAAGACTACATTGTCCCTACTCTACACCGCATTTCCCTGCCATGATTTGACTTTCCTTACCCTGCATCTCCCTACTCTACCTTGCTTTTCCCTACCCTACCATGCCTTCCCCTACCCTACACTACCCTCCTGCCCCTGCCATCCTTTGCCTTTCCCTACCTGCATCAGCATACCCAATCCTGGATATCCCTATTCTAACCTGCCTTTCCCTGCCCTGCCCTGAATCTCCCTCCTCAACCCTGCCTTTTCCTGGCATGCTTTGTCTTTCCTTACCTAGTAGGCCATTCCAAGCTATGCCTTGAATTTCTCCACCTACCTCTGCCTTTCCTCACACTGTAAACACGCAAACGCTTTGGGAGATTATAGGAACATACGTGTATGAAGATCCTGATGGAGACAGTGGTGAGTGGCACTGCAGTGTGATACACAAAAGTGAAAGTGATGCTCGCTTTTAAGTTACTGTGGGTTGTTATAGCTATGTGAGCAAAGGACTGACAAGAGACAGAAAACAAAATGCATATTATATAATCTATCTATCTATTGCCAGACACCTTAATCCCATAAGGGGTGGCCTCAAACAAATCGCCTCCATGTTGCCCAGTCACCTGCCATTTCATTGCCCTGCTCCCAGCTCACACCCACCTCTCTCATATACCTTTCCACTCCATCCCTCCATCTCATCCTTGGCCTCACTGTCCCTCTCCCTTCCTCCACCTCATTCACATACATTCTCCTTGTCAGTCTCTCACTCTCCATCCTCTCCACATGGCCAAACCACCTCAATGTATTTCTCCTAACACTTCCTATCACATCCACATCCACACCACAACACTCCTTCACTTCCTCATTTGTCAGTCTCTCTCTATGTGACTCCACATGCTCCTCTCAAATAACTCATTTCCACTGCTGTCACTCTTGACTTCTGTCCCTCCAACAAGGTCTAAGCTTCACTTCCATACATTAGAGTTGGTATCACAATACTGTCATGTAGTAACTTTTTCACTTCCATGCTCACTTCCCTGTTTCTTATCACTGCTTTCACAGAACTAGCAACCTTTCTTCCTTGTTGTACCCTTTCAAGCACTTCACCCTCTAAACTTCCATCCCAACTCATCACACTACTCAAGGACTTAAACACACTCACATTTTCCATTTCCTCCTCATCCAACCTCACTGTACATTCACTTCAATTTTCTCAAAGACCATAACCTTACTCTTCCCTACATTCACCTTTAGATTCCGTTTCTTACACACTCTCCCAAACTCATCCACTAAGCCTTGCAGCTCCCCTACATCTTCACTTAACAACACAGTATCATCTGCAAACAACAGTACAGGGAGTTTCCTAACACTGCCCTCTCTTACTAGTGCTGCTCCAAATCCACTGCCCTACCTTGTATCTCTTTTATAACCCCATCCATATACAGACTGAACATGTAAGAATATATAAATTAGTGTATTGGCAAATGAGACAATAATGAGTGACAATGCAGTGTGCTACACAAAAGTGAAAGTGACACTCGTTATGAAGTTATTGTGGATTGCTATAGCTATAAGAGCAATGCTAAGTACTGACATGGAAGAAAACATGTAAGAAAATATAAATTAATACTGAATAATTACAAAATCGTGAGTGACACTGTGGTGTGCTACATAAAAGTGAGAGTGACACTTCCTACGAAGTTATTGTAGACTCCCATAGCTATAAGAGCACAAATAAGTACTGACAGAGACAGAAAATTAACTTCTAAGTGCATTAGAAAACAAAAAAATGTGACTAATTTAGGGGGGGAAATCAGGGGCTACATATCTTCCCTCATGTGGCAACTCTACATGATTTTGTTACTGCCACGCTTACACATGACCATGTAGTGATTAGTGACAACAATGAGTGATATCATTTCATTTTCATTTTGTTTCATTTTTGAAGACTCCAACATGCATCATGCGTTTGGCCTTGGTCACCTAATGGTAGCTTTCCATACTGCTTGATCTCTACCAGCTTCCCAGTTCAGTCCTTTAACCCTGTGGTCACATCCAATTACCTCGTCCCACGTCTATTTCGGTCTACCTTGCAACTTTTCCCATAATATTAACACTTCTCACTCTCTGCACCCAACTATCATCCCCCATCCTCTCCACATGTTCAAACCATCTGAATTTATTTCTCCTCATCACAACACCAATACACTCCATTTCCATCCTACCCCTCAACTCTTGTATTGTAAACCAGGCCCCCCCCAGGACTCACACTCAGGGACACACCGCAAATCCACCAAATCATTGTCATTTTTGTACATTTGAATCTGCAAATATCCTCTTCCTTTACTGCCCAGGTCTAACTACTATACAGCATTACACTCCTAACACATGCTGCATACAAAGATCCCTTAGCACGGAGGAAGAGCCCTCTTAATGTCGCGAGAGGCAACAGCTCCCTGAATTTCTTAAACCACTCCTCGCTCTATCTACAGAGCTAGCTCTAGCTCTCAGCACATAACATGTCTCCCAGATAACAAAACTTTTCCACACACTCGAGAGACTCACTAGCAAGTTTAATCCTTTCATGCCTGACAATCTCCACATGCTCTCCCCAACACACCACACACATAAAATCAGCATTATCTTGCAATCTACCTCTAATACCGCTACATCTCTTATGCACCCACTTATCACAGACACTGCACAAGATGGAATTATTTCCCACACCCTAGTGGCAAATCGCATGTGGCCACACTCCCTCTTCTTTCACAGTACTGCCACCAGCCCTAGATACCATCACATTAGTTTTATCTGCATTTACTCTTAAGCCCATGTTTTTTTTTTTTTAATGCAAGAAAGAAGGAACCAAGGGCCATGGGCCCGCATACTGTTCCTTCCAAGAAAAAGTAAAAACAATACAAAAGCGAGCCAAATTCAAGATCCATTCATTTCGAGATGCCTGGACACACTGCGTTTGAAAGATTGGAGATCATAGGAAGCAGGGAATACAGACAGAGGGAGACAGTTCCAGAGTTGACCAGTTGCATAAATGAAGGACTGGGAGTAACGGTTAACTCTTGCATTAGAGAGTTGGACAGAAAAGGGATGAGAGTTTGTTGTTAGACGGGTACTACGTGCCCGTCGTAGAAGTGGAGGGATGCAAGCAGACAGTTCAGAGGAACAGTGACCATTGAAGTAGCGGTAGAAGAGAGATAAAGAAACAACAGTGCAGCGAAGAGACAAAGGTTGAAGGGAATCAGTAAGAGGAGGAGAGTTAATGAGACAAAAAGCCTTTGACTCCACCCTATTGAGAAGAACCGCATGTGGGGAGCCTCCCCACACATGAGAGTTGTACTCCATACACGGGCGAATAAAACCTGTGTACAAGGTCAACATCTGTGCAGGGGTAAAGAAAGCTCGGAGTCGGGCCAGCACACCTAATCTCTTGGAAGCAGATTTCACAAGAGATGTAATATGTTCTTTCCAAGACAAATCCCGAGAGAATGAAACCCCTAGCATGTTCAAGGATGATGCAGGACCGAGCTGGACATTATTAAACATTAGTGGGTAATCCTGAGGAAGATTTTGTCGAGTTGATAAGTGTAAGAACTGAGTTTTTGATGCATTAAAAATAACAAGATTATTTTTACCCCAATCAGAGATATGAGCCAAGTCAGACATTAGGTGTGCCATAGCCTCATCCCTTGTTTGCTGAAGTAACTGCTGAGATGGACGTTGCAGAAATCGAATGGAAAGGTGAAGGGTGGAATCATCAGCATATGAGTGGATAGGGTTAGATGTACAGCTTAGAAGGTCATTGATGAATAAAAGAAAGAGAGCTGGTGATAGGACAGAGCCCTGAGAAACACCACTGTTGATAGGTCTAGGAGAAGAACGATGGCCGTCTACAACAGCAGCTATAGAACGACCAGAAAGGAAGCTAGAGATGAAGGCACAGATAGAAGGATAGAAACCGTAAGAGGGCAGTTTGGAAATCAAAGATTTATGCCAGACTCGATCAAAAGCCTTTGAGATGTCAAGTGCAATGGCAAAGCTTTCGCCAAAGTCCCGAAAGGAGGATGACCAGGAGTCTGAAAGGTAGGTGAGAAGATCGCCAGTGGAGCGTCCCTGACGGAACCCATACTGACAATCAGAAAGAAGGTTGTGACAGGAAAGATGCTTTAAAATTTTTCTGTTAAGAACTGATTATACACAGGATGTTAAAGCAATTGGATGATAGTTAGAGGGTTGGGAATGGTCACCCTTCTTTGGAACTGGCTGAATGAGAGCAAACTTCCAGCAAGAAGGAAAGGTACAAGTTGACAGACAAAGGCGAAAGAGTTTACCTAGGCAGGGTGTAAGCACAGAAGCACAGTTTTTGAGGACAACAGGAGGGACTCCATCAGGCCCATATGCCTTGTTAATATTGAGGCCAGTGATGGCGGAAAATACATCAGCTGAAGAAATTTTAATGTCAGGCATGAGGAAGTCTGAGGGGGGAAGTGATGGAGGAACAGCACCGGAATCGTCTAAGGTAGAATTGGAGCAAAGAGATCTGCTTTATCAGTAGAAGAAATAGCTACAGAGCCATCAGAGTAGAAAAGAGGAGGGAAGGATGATGAGGTAAAGTTGTTAGAAAGGTTTTTGGCAAGGTGCCAAAAGGAGCGAGAAGAATTCGAGTTGGAGAGTTGGGAACATTTAGCACGGATGAAATTATTTTTAGCAGAGCGAAGAACAGATTTAGCACGATTCCGGGCAGAAATATAAAAAAGATGTGATTCAGGGGTGGGTTGGCTCCGGTACCTTTTAAAGGCCCTCTCTCTGTTGCAGACAGCATTAGAACAAGCGTGATTAAACCAAGGCTTTCTTGCATTAGTCAGAGGATATGAAAAAGGAATGAATGCTTCCATGCCCGAGAGAATAGCCTCCGTAATGCGCATGGCACACTCAGACGGCTCCCGGCCATGGAAACAATAATCATTCCAAGGAAAATCAAAGAAGTACCGCCTGAGGGCCTCCCAATCTGCAGCTCCAAAGTGCCACAGGCGGCGTTTCTTTGGAGGGTCCACAGGTTGTACTGGAGCAATAGGACAGGTTAAGGCAATAAGGTTATGATCGGAGGAGCCCAACGGAGAGAAAAGATTAACAGTGTAAGCAGAAGGATTAGTTGTTAGGAAAAGGTCAAGTATGTTGGAACTCTCTCCAAGGCGGTCAGGGATATGGGTAGGGTGCTGTACAAGCTGCTCTAGGTCATTAAGGATAGAAAAGATGTAGGCTTGTTCACCAGGTGGATCAGTGAAAGGAGAGGAGAACCAAAGGTGGTGGTGAACATTGAAATCTCCTAGAATGGAGATTTCAGAGAAAGGAGAAATGGATAGAATGTGTTCCATCGTAGAAGTAAGATAGTCAAAGAATTTTTGATAGTCGGTAGAATTAGGAGATAAGTAAACAGCACAGATATATTTAGTCAGAGAATGACAGGAAAGCCGAAGCCAGAGAGTAGAGAATTCAGAAGAATCAAGTTCAGGAACACGAGAGCAAGATACATCGTTGCGTACATATACACAACAGCCACCTTTGGCTTTGAAATGAGAATAGAGAAAGTAGGAGGATACAGAAAAGGGTTTGCTGTCAGTTGTCTCAGACAGCTGAGTCTCAGAAAGAAAGAGAAGGTGAGGTTTAGAGGAGAAGAGGTGGTGCTCAACAGAGCGATAGATAGAGGAAAAGCCGCGAATGTTACAGAAATGAAGAAGGAGTGAGTCAGACAGTGGTTCCAGGCAGCTCCGAGAGTCGTCACCGGGAGAGGGGCGGATGGTGGGGGCATTTATGGTCCCCCCCCCAGGGGACTCCGAGGCACGGTTATCATTAGCCATTTTCTTGGATTTTTTTGAAAAGGAAGTGTAGTGTGTAGCGTGTATGTAGTTTGGTGTTGACAGTTAGAGAAACTTGTATTGGAGAGCATGCTGGTCTACTCTCTGTGTTACTGAGACACTGAAAAAGTTCAGCAAAGGGTGATGGTCAGGAACAAGTCCTGAGGGCTGATGAAACGGGAGCTCCAGCTCTCCCTGTCATCAGCTTTCCATCCTCCTTGGGAGTACTGCCCTGCTCGACTGGTGATACAGTCTCCTCACCCTATACCATCTCCCCACTTCCTAAATCTTTCCTCTGCCTCCCTTTCATTCTCTGAAATCAACACCAAATCATTGGCATACAACATCTCCCATGGGAGTCCATTTCTGAAGTCATGTGAGAAGGCTTCAAGTACCATGGTAACAACAAGGGGCTCAAAACTGACCCCTGGTGCACGCCAACAATCACGGAAAACTCATCACTCAAGTTATTGATATGTGGTACCATCGGCATATGCTCCATGGGCAGGCATGGATGAGGTACAGCAAGATAGATTTTGGGATGACTTAATACGTGCAGTACAGTAAGTGGTATAGGGGATGATGAGATTGTAGTTTGGGGAGGGGACTTAAAATTGTCACCTCATTTACTATTATGATTGTGTTGCATGGATAGCACTAAGTGTAGTGATTGTGAGCTTGCTCTTGTAGGATACATCCATGGCTGCAGTGCAGTACAACAAGTCTTTATCACTGAAAATTAATCTGTAACATGATTATTGGTGCTATAGTTTTCTTTTTTTTCTTTTTTTAATGCAAGGAAGAAGGAACCAAAGGCCAGGAACCCAGAAACTGTTCCTTCCAAGAAAATCCATGCATCCATCATCCTATCCTATGTTGCCCCACAGAGGAGCAAAGGATCCTGGGGCTAGGCAAGTTGGTCCTGACATTTAAGATGAGTGTGACCAGCTTCACTCATCCCTGAGTGGCATTACATGAGCAAAAAAAGAGAGAGAGAGAGAGAGAGAGAGAGAGAGAGAA
>JAGKTI010002825.1:40474-62886 GCA_018397915.1 Birgus latro
AGAGAGATGGACTTACAAAAGACATTTAAGAACCAATTATTTTCATAAGCTGGGGACTGACTGTAGTCATATAAGTTTTCACTGTTATCTAGATTTTAGTATAATGTTTAGAGGACGAATCAATATTTGGAATAAATTTCTATACAGCAGGGTCATTCAATAGAAATCTGCTAAAACCTCAATATAATTACTTCTCACTGAACTGTAGGTGGATGTATACAGGTAATAATACACCTGGTAGAATAAATTACACTATTACATGCGACAAGACATGTGAGAAAGCGAAGCTTCAGATCTCTAATCCATCTGCCTAACAAATCAGTGGTCTTGTGGGGGTAAGGGGGGGGGGAGTTGGGGGGAGGACACATGCAATTAACTTGCCCTCTGGTGGCACACTACCCTGTCCCCCTATCAGTGTTCATGACTATACTGGTTCATTATACAATCAAGAAGTTGTCTAAACATTATGAACTGCAGTCACGGAGTAAAAGCCTGAAGAGGGCATGATCAAAGTTAATTACCTTACAGGGAGGGGCATCAACAAAGTGGGTCATACTCAGTTTCATTTCCTTGACAACCCAGACAGAGATGAGACAGCAGAGGACATGGTTGTGCAGGCTTTGCCAACTCCTTGAGTATCACGAATGGTAAATACTGTACATTCAAACGGGTGACTTTTCCCTCCTCAGTCAACTAAATCTATGTTGATGTCATGTTGTTGATGTCACTCGAATATGCTGATGTCATTTAACCCCTAAACGCTGAGTGATGGTTATATCCGACGCGAAATTGGTGGATTGGGGGCGCTGGGTGACAGCTATAACCGCAAGCGTTTTTGCATCACAGTTTGAAGTGGCCGTCACTTGATCTTGTCACCAAAGGGTGGAGATAGCCTCCTGGCACCTGAGGCAAGCATATCTCAGTTGTCTTTGTGACTCTGACAGGTGCAGGACGATGTTTTTCCTAAGTTTCTCGTCTGATTTCATTCCAGCCTGACATGGGCCCTTGCCTCATCCACCCCTGCCAAGCCTCTTTCCAAGGATACTCGGATAGGGCTAAGTGATAGTACCATAGGGTGTGTCTTGGATGCAACTGTGTCTAGTTTATCGAGTAATGGAGAAGTTATCATGCTGAGAGCAAAGCGAAAGTCGGAGCCATTCGTACACGCATGAATACAGCCTGCCTCACAGCCAAAAATTATGTACAGTATATTATTCACGTCTTTACTCATCAAGTAACCAGTTAAAGAACTGGGGATGGTTTTATTGATAAGAAGAATTGGTGAGGAACATGGTTTTTACGAGTAATTTGTTTCCCTAACTGCTATACTTTCCGAGATATTAAGGACTGAAAACAAGCAACTTTGGGAAAATTGCCCATATTAAGAGGTCAACGGTGGAATAAACAGCCCGGTGTGGAGGGGTTAAACAAGAACTGTCTTCTGGTTAGTTCATTCATTCATTCATAATCTTATCCAGTGTTGCCTCATGAGGAGCATAGGAGCCCAGGGCTAGGCAAGTTGGTCCTGGCAAGATGAGAGTGGCCAGCCTCACTCATCCCTAAGTGGCATTATGTGAGCAATAAACCCCAACCACCCCTTGGATGTAAACCTGCACCAGCTCAATCTGACTGGAGTGTCTTAACTGCCCACTAAACCACCAGGTGCCATAATTTGGTTACATGGTTACCACCCAGTGCAGTAATTGGTTTCCTGGTGTACAGGAAACCATTTAGCTTGTCACTTAGTGTAGAGTCACCTGGAGACAGAAGAAAAAGGAAAGAATGGAGGAAAGGAAGACAGAAGAGGAAGGATGGAAAGAAGGAAGGAAGAGAGGAAAGGGCAGGCACCCGAGAGCAGCATTAAATTGAGCGAGTGAATGGTGAGCGCCACCACCAACCACTTTCTGGTTAGTTTATTATGTAAAGTTTATTATGGAAATTTCACATCAGTACATGTTTTGTTAATGCTTTGATACTTATAATTAATGTAACCATAATAAGCGTTGATTGTATAATCATATTTCAATAAAAATCCCACGAGTAACGTTTCTCACTTTTCTGGTAACGTGTGACAGTCACATTTTCCTTAACAACACAACAGTTGCTGGGAATAATAAAATTTCCTGGGTATGGTTACGATCCTTATCTATTGACATACAGTACTACTGATATAAAGCATGCCTTGCCTGAACCAGTAAAATTACTGAAACTACTTAGGTAAAGTATCTGAGGGGGTACTGGTAATGTTCCTCAAGCAACTTTTGAAAATCTGCATAACATCGATTAAAACATATAAACAATCCGACTGTGGTATGATGTGGCATGAAGTGTTGGTAATATAGCTTGAAAAGTCATTTGTTTATAATGCATATTTCTGCAGAAATAAGTGAGAGTAGTTCAATAGCTTGTAACTTGTCTCCAAATGTAATGTTCCTCATGATGGAATGACCCTGTATGGTAACCAGATAACCAAGAGAAGTCTAGTGAGTTAAGATGTTCCAACTGGTTTGAGGCTTGCAAGGACTATGTCTATGAGGTGGCTGGGGTTTATTATTTGCATAATGTCACTCAGGAGCAAGTGAAGCTGGTCACTCTCACCTTAAATCCCAGGACTGAATACTTAGCCCCAGGCCTTCCACTCCTGATGGAGATATAAAGATGGGATGATGGATGAATCAGGACAGACAGACAGACACACACACACACATATGCATCTTAAGTTACATAGTACTGTACCAAAATCTCCTCAAAAAATGCAACATAAATAATGCTTCACTGAGCAGACTAGACACAGGAGGGAAAAGCTGACAGCCCTACAGATATCCTACAACCTTCATGGCTTGCATCCTTCTATCTGAAGTTTTTGAAGAAACCTGTTACATGAACATGAATGGCAGTGGCCTAGAAACAGTCATCCATGAATACGAAGGGTAGTCAATGAATTATGTCTTGGATGTGACTCATATCCATTGCATAAGAATTTAATGAGTAGCCAAATTTAATTTTCCAGACTAAATTATAAGTGTATTATCAGAAGTCACAAATATATCACACAGTAAGGCACCAAAACATTACCTGTCATCAAAAATTCTCTTGGTTCTTGGTAATCCAAGTTTTGCTTTAGGAGATTTTGGTTCAGCTGGTCCCAGTTGTTTGGGAGATGGACTTTTGCACACTTCTTCCAGTAACTCACTTAACCCCAGTAAGTTCTCATTCTGTTCTGGGATGTCCTGTTCCTCCTGTGGATTCTTTTCTTTCTTGGGGGGTGGCTTTTTTGGTTCCAAACCCTTCTTAACAGGGCTTTTCTTGGATGGATTCAACTTCAGTGGACTCTGATTATGCAGGCTTGACTTCTGTGGACTCTTTCTTTGAGGACTCAGCCTTGAAATTTTTACCAGACTGCCCTCATTTATGAATTCTCTTTTTCTTTTCATCCTCTCTGCCTGCAAGAATTGGACAATATAAAGATTAGCAAGATAAGTTCATGGGAGGAAATGAGAAGTGGCTGGAAGAAGTTCAGGGAACTGTTGACTCTCCTTACATGCTAAGGGGTCTTTGTATGCAGCATGTGTTAGGAGTGTGATGCTGTTTGGTAGTGAGACCTGGGCAGTAAAGGAAGAGGATCTTCGCAGGTTTAAATGTACAGAAATGACAATGATCAGGTGGATGTGCAGTGCGTCCCTGCGTGCAAGGCCTGGGGGGGCTGGGTTTACGATGGAAGAGTTGAGAGGTAGGATGGGACTGGAGTGTATTGGTGTTGTGATGAGGAGAGGTAGGCTGAGGTGGTTTGGACATGTGGAGAGGATGGGGGATGATAATTGGGTACAGAGGGTGAGAGGTGTTAATATTGGGGGAGGGGTTGGGAGGGGTAGACCGAGAAAGACATGGGACAAGGTCATTAAGTGTGACTTAAGGGTTAAGGGACTGAACAGGGAGGCTGCCAGGGATCGAGCAGCATGGAGAGCCGCCATTAGGTGACCAAGGCCGACGCATGCAAGCATGTTGGAGCCTTCAAAAACGAAAACGAAACGAAAACGAAAACAATATCATTCATAATCATCCTGAACTCCCCTCCCCAACTTTCCAACTCCATTTGCTCTCAACTTATTGACCATTACATTGAGCATGCTACTGACTGATGTTCTATCATATTTTCACTTTCCTTACTCTGGACACTGTCTCATCCCATCCTTAGGTGGGAAAAAGGGATCAGGACGATGATGGCATTGGTGATAATAATGATGATAATGATAACAGTAATGATTCCTCCACTAACATGAACACTGCCTCACCCCACACTTAGGTGGGAAAAAAGAGATCAGGATGATGATGATGGTGATGGTCACAGGGATAGTGATAACAATAATGATTCCTACACTAACATTTGTTCATAGTCATCTGCCCCTGCTTGTTTCTCAGCTTCTCCGTTTTCAATCTCACTCAAAGTACTCCACTTGCCCCTTATTCTCCATGCTCCATTTAATTTCAGCCCGCATTTCGCAATAACATGTTCACAACCTCTATGCCATCCTTTATCTGCCTGCATGGCCATGACACTCCAAAGCATCATGATACAAGCACATACTGTAAGTAATCAGGCTCTTTTCATCACTCTACAGTATATAGAAAAGAAGAGGGAGGTAGACGGTCATGACTCGCTATACAATAGGGTTACATCAGGTGAAAGCCTATTACATAACGATTTACCATAAACTGTAGTGAGGTCAATATTACATGGGCTCAATGGGCACTGAGATGGTGCCCTTGACCACGAAACCTAAAAGCTCCCCCCAAAAAACTCTGCCTCTCACCTGAAGTATGTCCTTGACCAGTTCAAGTCATCACCAACAGTTCCCCTCGAAGCTGGTGGACAGTTGGAGGGCCTGGACAATCACACCAGGTCCTCAAGAGGAGGTAAGAGAGATGGGGAGTGCAATGCGATGAGGGTGATTGAGAGTTCAGTGGTGGGGGCAAGGAAGAGTGCGGTGGCGTGGTGTTTGGGTGTGCTAGACAGCAATAAAGATAAGACAAGCATGACGGAGGCAGGCGATGCAGTACATTGCAAGGAACTTCCTCACAGTCCTTTATACCTAGAACACAAAGATGCCCATCCTCACCATTGTCCTCGCCACCTTCCTGTGCCTGCCACCCACTCCCTTAGCTCAATGGGCTCTTCTGCAGACAGCTGCTCAATGTCCAGGGCTTCATAAACATTTTCCTCATCAACCTCCTCTAATCCCACCTCATGGGAGAGGTCAAGGATGTCTTGATGGATGCTCTCCACCACCAGGAACCCTGTGATGGATTGCACACGCCCCACCCATACTCTGCATCAGACGGCAGTCAGTGTGCTCGGCTGCATCTCTTTCCAGGTCACTGTGATGTTGTTGATGGTGGGCTTGATGTTGTAATCTATCCAGAGCTGCCGCAATGTGTCACTCGCCCTCACCATCTGCTCTGTGATGCGGCAGAGGTAGTAGGCCTTGAATGTTGCAATGACGCCCTGATCCATAGGCTGAAGCAATGATGTGTTGGGGGGCAGGCACACCCCTTTGATATTATCCACACAATCCTCCATGCCCTCAGGGTTGGAGAGGTGCTGTTAACCAGCAGGAGGAAATGGTTGGCAAAGTTGCTCTGGCTGGTATAGTCACGCAGATGGGGGAAAAGGTATTCTGCTATGAACGAGCGGCAGAGTGCAGAGGTCAGCCATGCCATGGGGTCACTTTTCCAATCAACCTCAAGGTTCTTCTTCATGAACTCTGCCAGCACTCAGGGATTCTCCCAGTGGTAAACCAGGAGAGGTTTGAGCTTCAGGTTCCCCTTTGCATTTGCATCAAGGAGGAGGGTGAAGTAGTCCTTCAATGCTTTAAACCCCAGCGCACGTCGTTCTGCCCTTCTGATATGTTTTCTGGGATATCTCCTCTATCAATGCCTTCAGCTTGGCAGGAAAGGTCTCAGCTGCCATGTGGTCTGCACTAGCAGCCTTGCCTTTCATGGTCAGGTTTAAAGCCAGCACAAGCCTTAAACTGCTCAAACCAACCCGTGCTGGTCTTGAACTCCTCCTTGGCCTCCATATCATGCTTATCTCTGAGGTCCTTCCACAGATCAAGACCCTATGTGCAGATAAAAGTGTGGTGAAGAGGATGCTTTGCTCAGTTCAGTTCATTAACCCAGAGAGCTAGGAGACACTCCATCTCCTCCACGATAGGCTCCCCTGATCTGGTCAGTCATATAGCAGTCAGGGAAGGCATGTTCTGTGATGCAGCTTTAGGACGTCAGCAATCTTGTTCGGTCCCAGCCCCTCCTTATGGCATTTGACATTGTCAAATTTCATATTGAGGGAAAGGTTATGCCTTGCCCTTTTAACCTTACCCTCGGCAGCATCAGCAGCACCATACTTTCCACTGGGTGTTGCACCTGGCATGATTTCCAAGTTATGAATTTCACTTATACAGTATCACAGACTAAAATTCATATCTGACTTATTACCAAACACAGAACTATTTGCAGCATAGCTGCACTGTTACCTGGCAAGAACGATAGTGCTATGATGGCAGTACGCAAGCAAGAAGGTTAGGTAAGTTGGAGAACACGAAGGAGACAGTCACAGGCACGAGAAATGGGAGCCAATGGGCAGGCACGTTGGGTCTTACAAAGGGTTGGGGCAAAGGCTGCCGCCAGCAGAGACCCGAGATGGAGGCTCTGAGCATGTAAACACTGGGTGGCCATGTTCACGTAGATGGCTGACTGTCAGCTTGCATGCATCACCGTGTATTCTCGGAGGTGGCCGTTGCAACTATTCTTCTTGTGAAATTGCGATAATTCTTTAATCGTTATTCCAAAAAAGGCTTTAACTTTTAAACTATCATCATAGCAATTCATCACATAACAAACTGACGTATAACGAGACTTGACCGTACTTTGTTTTTGTTGATTTGGGGAAGGCCTTTGACAGAGTTCTTAGGGAAGTGGTGAAGTGGGCAATGAGAAAGCTTGGGAAGTGGCTGGTTAGAGTGGTTATGGCTATGTATGTGGATGCTCACACCCAGGTGACGAAAAATGGAGATTTGAGTGATGAGTTTTCCATGAATGTTCGTGTGCATCAGGGGTTGGTTTTGACCCCTGCATAGTTTGTCATGGTGTTTCAAGTTCTCTCACATAACTTCAGAAATGGTCTCTCATGAGAGATGTTGTATGTTGATGACTTGGTCTTGACTGCAGTGAATGAAAGGTGACAGAAAGATTTACAAAACAGAGAGATGGGATGGGGCACAAGGGTTTGAGAGTAAATGCACATAAAACGAGAGAAATGATAGCAAGGGCTGGTGGTGGTACTGTCACAGCAGAAGGAGTCTGCCCCAAGAGTGCGGGAAGTAACTCCATCTTGTGCAGTGTTTCTGACTGAGCCCCTTATTGATTGCCATTGTGCTTAACCCTTAAATGGTGGGCTACTTCCCAATTTTACATCTGTGTGGAACAAATTATTTTGGAAAATAATAGTGTTATGAAATCAAGCAAAACATGCATAAATGGATCAGAATAGCTGAAAAACAAAAGAATCTGATGTTACTCTTCTCAAATTGCATGCAGGCTGAGTGGTGGTGAGAGGTGAGTGAGAGGGGTGGTGGCGCGTCAAGGTCACTGAGTGGCATGCAACTGAGAGTACGCGGGCAGAGAGTCTTGTTTTCTGCTCTTATTTGTAACAGCAACCTAAAATATATTATTTTTACATTATGTACATTGTTCTGTGTCTTCATAGTGCACTTTGAACACTACACACTATAATGGCAGAGAAGTCTTGTTTTCTGCTCTTATTTGTATCAGCAACCTAAAATATATTATTTTTACATTATGTACATTGTTCTGTGTCTTTGTAGTGCACTTTGAACAATACACACTATGATATAATGTAAAATTTTTCTTATCTTACATCTCTACAGCTATAATCATACGTATGTAAATACAGTACAGTATTATGTCTATCTATTTATCTGTTGCCAGATGCCTCAATCCTGTAAGGGATGGCCACAACCAAATTGCCTCCATATAGCCCTGTCCCTCACCATTTCACTGCACCGTTCCCAGCTCACACCCCCCTCTCTCATATACCTCTCCACTACATCCCTCCATCTCATCCTTGGCCTCCCCCTCCCTCTTCCCCCCCTCCACCTCACTCACATACACTCTCCTCATCAGTCTCTCACTCTCCATCCTCTCCACATGGCCAAACCACCTCAATATGCTTCTAATAAAACTTCCTGTCACATCCATATCCACACCACAATGCTCCTTCACTTCCTCATTTGGAAGTCTGTCTCTCCATGTGATTTCACATGCACCTCTCAAATAACTCATTTCCACTGCTCTCACTCTTGACTTCTGTCCCTCCAGCAAGGTCCAAGCTTCACTTCCATACGTTAGAGTTGGTATCACAATACACTCGACCCTCGATTGGCGGACCCCTATTTCCCGGATTTCAGATTTCCCGGACTCTGGCTGAGGCCAGACAATATTATCAAATGCTAGACAAATGCCCGTACAAGCCCAGGATTCTCACAAAAGTCCGGCCATTATTCTCTCACATAAAACTATAAGCAGTCTGCTGCACAACACAGTATAATTTTGGCAAGGTTTTGACTCAATAAAGGTCATTTGTAATACAAACAAGAAGACATTTTCACACATGAAATGCATCTTGGCCACCAAACTGCTTCATGCCACCAGTTCCTAACTCATGGCAATATCCCATTTGCCTCTTACCTTTCTCAAATGCCACTATAAATAGTTTATTGCATAACACAGTAAAATATATGGAAGGCTTTGACAATAAAATTCATAAGCAATTAAAAAATATATTTTCTTACGGACAAACTCAGTGGGATCCACTCCTAATCAACTCAGCTCACCCGACTCGGAGAGACTGAATACCGAATCGGCACTTTTCATTGGAAAATATTTTAATTTTTTTTGCCACAGTGGCTCATACACACCTAATTATCTGATATCCACAAAACAAATTGTACTGTACTTAATATAACTTAATATAAAAATTAGGTTTCAGAGCTAAAATACGCAGAAGTTTCCCCTTCAGATCGTCAGTGTTTATATCTCGGTCAGCTGATCAGTGGTTGGGTGATGTTAGCAGATATTTCCCCTTTTAGATCATCAGCAAACCTTGATAGACTTCCATTTTGCAAAAATATTTACTTTGAGTACAAAAAAAATGTATCTGCATTGTAAATCGCTATCTATTACGAAACAAAAGTCCGTCAGGGTGAGTTGTTAGGCTAGAGGCAAAACAATCCAGCTAACTTTAAGAAATTTTCGCTCTGAATCCTGATTCTCTATTAATAATTAAATTAAGCACAAATTTTTGACTGAATTTCAAATAATTAGGTGTGCAAACCTATATGGTAATAAAGATTAAAACTGCCGATTCGGTCCAAGATCGATTGTGTGTTTCCCTCAGTTAGCTGGTGAGAGTGGTTGGTTCACCTTCGTCAGCACACCTTGGCAGACTTCTATTTTGCAAAAATATTTGTTTTGAGTATAAAAAAATGTATCTGCATTGTAAATTGATATTTATTACAAAACAGAAGTCTATCAGGGTGAGTTGTTACGCTAGGGGCAAAACAATTCTTTAACTTTAACAAATTTTTGATCTGAATTCTGATTTTCTATTAATAATTAAATTAAGCACAAATTTTTGACTGAATTTCAAAAAGTAGGTGTGCAAACCTATATGGTGATAAAGATTAAAACTGCCGATTCGGTCTAAGACCGATTGTGTGTTTACTTCAGTCAGCTGATAAGTGTGGCTGGTTCACCTCGTTGTGTTCCATTCCTTGTTCATTTTCCTCTTTTTTCCTCAGCTTTCTGATCTTCTTCTATCATACCTTCCACATTCTCATCAACAACTGTCTAAACAACCATTCTTAGAGTTGTAGCTAGCACAATACTGCTCTTGTGTCGGTTATTATTATTGTTATTGAGTTAGTGTTATTATTTTATGTACTGTGTATGTTAGTTTTGTTGGTATAGGTAGCCTACATTCCAGAATGCTCTAGAATATCGGAATAATTGCTGGACAATATTGGAGAATTCGGACAAAGTATGGTAATAGTCCGGGGAATGGTATGTGGGGCCCTACCAGGTGAGTAAACCAGGTGAGTACTTTTGCAATTTCCGGACTTCTGCCATTCCCGGACTGGTCTCCCCCCCACTTAGTCTGGGAAATTGAAGGTCGAGTGTACCGTCATGTAGTAACTTTTTCACTTCCATGCTCATTTCCCTGTTTCTTATCACTGCTTCCTAGGAACCAGCAACCATTCTTCCTTGTTGCACCCTTTCAAGCACTTCACCCTCTAAACTTCCATCCTAACTCATCACACTACCCAAGTACTTAAACGAACTCACATTTTCCATTTCCTCCTTATCCAACCTCACTGTATGTTCACTGACATCACTTCTCTCGAAGACCATCACTTTACTCTTCCCTATATTCACCTTTAGATTCCGTTTCTTACACACTCTCCCAAACTCATCCACCAAGCCTTGCAGCTCCCCTTTGTCTTCACTTAACAGCACAGTATCATCTGCAAACAAAAGTACAGAGAGTTTCCAAACACAGCCCTCTCTCACTAGGGCTGCTCCAACATCCACTGCCCTACCTTGTATCTCTTTTATAACCCCATCCATATACAGATTGAACAACCATGATGACATAACACATCCCTGTTTCCATCCAACCTTCAAATAGAAAAATTCACTCAGTTCACCATCCATATGCACTGCAGCCTTAGCACCTCATACATACTCTTCATGGCATTCAGCAACTTCCCATCTACTCCATATATTCTTAATACTTTCCACAATCCTTGTCTATTCACCCTGTTGTAGGCTTTCTCCAAATCCACGAAGGCTGCATGCAAGTTTTTTCCTTTCTCTAGGAACTTTTCCACTAAAGATCTAAGACTGAATATCTGATCTACACAACCTCTTCCCTTCCTAAAACTTCTCTGTTCTTCTCTGTCTAATTCCTCTGTTATTTCCCTAACTCTGTCAGTAAGTATCCCACCATATACTTTTCCTATTACACTAAGAAGAAAAATTCCCCTACGATTACCATATACAGCGAGTCCTTAATATATGAAAGGGATACGGACTGAAAGAACCTTTCGTAATTGGAAATTTCGTATTTTGGAACGATTCTCCCTACTAAAATATACATAGAAATGGGGGGATGCGTTCCAGGACCCCCTCGGACCCCCCACCTAAACTTTACCCCTCCTATTTTGAGGTACTGTAAGTAATGTACTGTACCTGCGTTGATGCTGGTGGCCCACCTCAAGGTGGCACCTTATTGCTCCTCTGGTGCTTCCTCAACTGGTGCAAGTGGTTCTGGTGAAGCTGTTGCTGGTGCTGGTGCAGGTGGTTCTGGTGAAGCAGGGTGCTGCTACTTCTTTGCAGCGGGCTCCCCTGATGCTGGGGATGATGCAGGGCGCTTGGGAGGCATGTCTTAACAGTACAAAAATGTGTAGAGTTATGAAAATATCTTCACATACAGCGAAGCTTCAAGGAGGGACGTGGACTCAACTGGGAAGTGCACAAACAACTATTTACCCGAGATGGGTAGTTAGTTCGTTTCCTCACCGCAAGCGAGTGCAGCGCTGTGCAACACGCCCATTTTGAATTTTTCATATTTCCTTTCACTTTGCTTTTTGTATAATCGAGACAGATACCTCTCGTATTGTGGAATCTGATCTACATTCCTCGCTTTCGTGACATCGAAAATTCGTACATTGGGTTTTCATTTATCGAGGACTCACTGTACTTCTTTTTCTCCTTTTCCTTTGTCTCTATCTATTGATGGACACCTTAATCCCGTAAGGGATGACCACAAACAAATCATCTCCATGTCGCCCTGTCCCCTGCCATTTCACTGTCCTGTTCCCAGCTCACACCCCCCTCCCTCATATACCTCTCCACTCCATCTTTCCATCTCATCCTTGGCCTCTCACTCTCCATCCTCTCCTTTGTACAGGGGAATAATTATACCTGACTTACAATCCTCTGGGACTCTACCTTCCTCCCAAGTCAATCTGCACATCTTCCACATCCATTCTACTACTATCTCTCCCACATGTTTCAGCATTTCACCACAGTCTCCATCAATTCCAGGGGCCTTCCTCATTTAACTTTCTTAATTGCTTCCACAACTTCCATCCTGCTGATTTCTCCCTCTCTTCTCACATCCCTCCATCTCCCAGCCACTTATACTTGCATTACTTTCATTCTCTATGTTCAACAGTTCCTTACCGTGTTCTCTCCACCTGCTCACTTTTTCTCCCTTCTCCACTTGTAATCTACCATTTTTATCTTTCACTTCCCAACTAACTTCTTTGGCACCCTGTCTAACTCTCTTTACCTCTTTCCAGAACATTTGCTTATATTCCCTCCACTTTACACTCAATTTCCTTCTAAATTCCTCATCCACTCTATGCTTACTCTCTCTCACTAATCTTTTCACCTCTCTCCTCCTCTCTACATATAACGCTCTCTTCCGTCTCTCAATTTCTTCCACGTCCCTGTTTCTCACCCAATCACATCCTCTCTCACCTCTTCATTCCACCAAGCTGTTCCCTGCACCCCCTTTCGTCTTCTCTTCACCTTACACACCACATGCTGCACAGATTTCTTCTGTGAATATCTTGGACATACCTTCCATGTCCCCCACCTGCTCCAATCCATATTTACCCAATCACTCCTCCACTTCCCTCTTATATTCTGCCTTTTTTCATACCTCTTGTAACCTTTCCACTACTTCCTCCTGTCCTTCCCTGCTATTTCTCCATTTCATTTGGACTATGATCCTGACCACCACCAGGTGGTGGTCAAAAGGTCCACTCTCTTGCATCCATTACACACCCTCTCATCCTGTCATCCACACATACATAATCAATCATTGCCTTCCGTTCATTCAGTTCACCATCCACTCTTCTCATCACTCGCCATGTATACCTATGGATCATTTTGTGCCTGAAGAGGGTATTGGCTATCAGCATCCCCCTCCTGGGAGGTTATTACAACTGTTCACATTAGTACAGTAAACCCTTGATAAGCCGAACTTTTAGAAGCCGGAATCTTCTATTAGCCGAACTCAGGCCGAGACCACGTATGAAAGTAGGCCGAAATGCAAAAGTAGGGGTAGAAATGGTGCCAAGCGGACTCGTGGCGCCAGTCTGCTGCTTGCTTTTGGAGACGGTAGTTGCGCCATTCTTACTGTCATTTAGTGCTGAACAGTGCTCTCCTTTTGCCTTCTGCCTTGTCATGGAAGGTTCATAGCTTAAAAGAAGTGATACTGGCACCTCTAGTCGTAAAGGAATGAAGCTAAAAAAAAAAAAAAACGTGCGCGTGTGACAGTGTAGTGATCATGATTAAAGTTCAGTACTATTATTACTGAAAGTGTTACATTGCAGTCTATTACAGTGATTACATTTAAGTTTAGTTTTTAATATAGAGTGAAATAAATACTGGGTACTGTTTAGAATTTATGTTAAAGTATGAACTAACCCACCTCCACCAACTCCGTCTCCAAACCAAAACAAACTGCCGAACTTCAAAGAATCTACTGCTTCTAACGAAAGGTGTTACATTGCAGTCTATTACAGTGATTACATTTAAGTTTAGTTCTTAATATAGAGTGAAATAAATACTGGGTACTTTTTAGAATTTACGTTCAAGTGTGAGTTAAACCACCTCCACCACCTCCGTCTCCAAAACAAAACAAACTGCCGACGATCTTCTGTCTCTGACGAAATGCAAGTTATGTGCACTGAATTCTTTCTTTTTTGTCTTTCTTTATTAATTTATACACTGTATATGCTCCTTTACTTTAGTGTTAAGAAGACAAGTAATAAGTATTGTTATTGCAATTTGGGGGTGAAAATCCATCTCCAACACACGTTACCGACAGTCGGTACTGCCTCTGTGAATGATTTTCTACCAATTAACCATTTCAGTACTGTGACGTCTATTTCTACTTTATTTACACTTCCTCCAGCCGATTTTATGGCACTCAGACTGGACTCACATACTGAAGGCGCTAACGAAGGCTGTACCAACCCCGTGCACTTCCACAGATCCAACCTACACTGACTAAAATTGTCTGGTGGCAGCAAGAACAAAATGAAAATACACCCAGCACTGAAGGGGTTAAATGTATATTAAATGCACTATACAGTAAAACCTCGATATAACGGACTTCAGTAGACCGGAATTTGTTTTTATCGGACTCGAGGAGCTACCGGACTAAACTCCTATACATCGGAAAAAGTCCGATATAGCCAGAAAGCAGTCCAGACTGCCTGACAACTTCAGCTATGTTCACAACAATAAGACAAGTAAAAGACATGTTTTTCAGTGCACAGTAGTATTATTATACCATTTGATTAATGTAGTGAAGGTATAACACAGTACAATACTGCAATGGTGGTGAAAACCACTGATGCAATCCGGACTAATGTCTGATATATCGGAAAAAGTCCAGATTAGCAGGGGTAAGTCCGGATGTCGCTTTTATCGGAAAATCGCATATTTCGGACTGGCCTGAGCCCCAATTGGTCCGTTATAGTGAGGTCTTACTGTACTGTTTTTTGTCATAACTAATTTATTTATATATGCTTCTTTAATTTAGTATTGAAAGGACAAGTAATAGGTATTGTCTTAGCAATTTTGGGAGGTGATAATTAGGTAATTTAGCAATTTTGGGGGGTGAAAATTCGGTAAGCCGGAAAATTCGGTAATTCGAACCAGGGTAGAGCCCCATATAGTTCGGCTTATCAAGGGTTTACTGTATGTCTTTATAATGTGGTATTCTGTAAAGCAATTGATACAGAGACCCACACCAAACTCAGAGCATCACGTAGTCACATATCTGACTTTACCTGGGCGTCTCACTGAATTCTCCACACAACACACCTCCTTTGTTGTTTATGGCCACTTGCATCAACTGGAAGTGACTTAAGGTGGTGTCATGAGATATATTCACGTCCTAACAGGCACTGTTGGCATATCTCCCATTTGTTTCACATAATAGGCCCGCAGAACAAAAATACATTCCGGAACATCAACCGCCCTTTCCTTAGCAGACGTTCGAGAACATTGACCGCCCTTTAGGGGTTAAAGCTCTCATATGTGACTTAAAAACAGACTCCCATGGAAGATGTTGTATGCTGCTGCTGCTGCTTCTTCTTCTTCTTTTTCTTCTTTCTTTTCTTCTTTTTTTTTTTTTTTTTACACAAGGAAGAAGGAACCAAAGGTCAGAGGCTTGAAAACTGTCCCTACCAAGAAAAAACAGAACAAGATAACAGAGGGCCAAATTCAAGATCCATTCATTTCAAGATGCCTGAACACACTCCGTTTGAAAGACTGAAGATCGTAGGCAGTAGGGAAAACAGACAGAGGGAGACAGTTCCAGAGCTGATCTGTTGCATACATGATGCACTGGGAGTAGTAGTTTACTCTTGCACTGGAGAGCTGGACAGAAAAGGGATGAGAATTTGTTGTTAGACAAGTGCTACGTGCCTGCTGTAGCGGCGGTGGGATGCAAGCAGACAGGTTAGAGGATCAGTGATCATTGAAGTAGTGACAGAAAAGAGATAAAGATGCAACTGTGTGGCGAGGAGACAGAGGATGAAGGAAGCCAATAGGCGGAGGAGAGTTAATGAGATGAAAAGCCTTTGACTCAACCCTGTTGAGAAGAGCTATGCATGGGGAGCCTTCCCACACATGAGTCGTACTCTACACAGAGGTGATTAAAACCCCTCGTATAATGTAAAAAACTGTGCAGGGGTAAAGTAGGTATGGAGTCGGCTTAGCACACCCAATCTCTTGGAAGCAGATTTTACAAGACAGGTAATGTGTTCTTTCCAAGATAAATCCCGAGAGAATGAAACCCCAAGTCTGTTTAAAGATGATGCAGGATTGAGCTGGACATTGTTAAAAATTAGAGGGTACTCCTGTGGAAGATTTGTCAGGTTGACAGATGAAAGAGCTGATTTTTATTTTTTTTCTTGCATTAAAAACAAGGTTATATCTACCCTACTCAGAGATACGAGCCTCACCAGACATTAGCTGTGGCATAGCCTCGTCCCTTGTGTTTTTTTTTTAATTTATTTATTTTTTTTTTTTCAAGGAAGAAGGCACCAAAGGCCACAGGCCTGCATACTGTTCCTTCCAAGAAAAAGCAAAAACAATAAAAAAGAGAGCCATATTCAAGATCCGTTCATTTCGAGATGCCTGGACACACTGCGTTTGAAAGACTGGAGATCATAGGAAGTAGGAAATACAGACAGAGGAAGACAGTTCCAGAGTTGACCAGTTGCATAAATGAAGGACTGGGAGTAACGGTTAACTCTTGCATTAGAGTGTTGGACAGAAAAGGGATGAGAGTTTGCTGCTAACCGGGTACTATGTGCCCGTCGTAGAGGTCGAGGGATGCAAGCAGACAGTTCAGAGGAACAGTGTTGAAGCAACTACAGGCATACCCCGGTTTAACGATGCAATTGGTTAGGTAAAAACCCATCATTAGGCAGGGTATCATATCTTGGGGTAGATTTAACATATAAAGTGTAGGGATGTGTGTTTGAGCCTTGGGTTTCCCTCCCAACCAAGTCCTAAACCCACCCAAATGAGTTCAAAAAAAAGTTTAATGCCAATCTAAATGGCCTAGCAGCTGTAACAGAAGCTAACCTAACCTAAACCTAAAACCACTGCCCGTCTTACTTGTTCCTAGTCAAGGTCGCTAGAGAATGCGATCTCCAACTCGTACTCGAACTCAGTAGAGAGAAAGAGGAAGCATTGTATACAATCCCACCATCAGACGGTCCTGGGACAATTAACCCATGGAAAGCGATGATGGTTCTGTACTTACATGACACTAAGCAACGACTTGGCCAAAATTTCGAGTCTTACAGAATTGAATGAAACACACATCATCGTCTTGGAAATGTTTGCGCGCATCCGGCAATATATATATATGACCACATAAAGCCATGTGGTGGTGAGATAAAATGGTCATAAGATGAACAGCTGGTGGTGTGAGGAATCCGCCACCCACAGTGAGTGAGGTGATGAATATTGTCCGGCAGCCTATACAGTGTTTATTAGAATGGCCTTGGGCAAGGATCACGTGATTACTGTATCATCAACCCTCTCTCTCTCTCTCTCTCTCTCAAATAGAGTGATCTCTTTACTATCCGGACAACCACTATCCGGTAACCTCAGTGTTCGAACATCGTAGGCTGATGGCTGAAACCCCAAAATGCTCCAAAATTGAAAAAAAAAAAAAAAAAAAAAAAAAAAAAAAAAAACTTTTTTTTCGACCACATCAGTTTGAATTTCCCGCGCGAGCCGACCAGCTCCCTTCACGCGCTACCCCCCTCCTCCTAGTTTTGTCTCAACTCCCGTGAACAGTGGACGGCTGTCCGATCGATTGCGGTATTTTCGTTCTTGTTTAAATAATCATAAGTCACAGTGCTAAGGATTAAGTGTAGTTAAACACTGGATTACTGGACATGCTTCAAGAGCAATTATGACCACTGTAAAAACCTTAGAGATGGGGGTAAACAACAATCATGGACTATAAGTAAACATTGTCAACTGCTAAATATTTTCCATAATCACTTCTAAATCCTCATTCTCTGGTTACATTTTATTTACTTCATGCTTTGTGTCCCATACTTGAGTGCACAGGCTGTGAGAGAGGTGATTTTCTCAGTGATTACCATGTCTCTTACATAAGTTCATTATCAAGTCAACTGGTGAACATTTTTGCCCTACACGCCTCTAAATCATAATTTATCTGGTTACATTTCATTTACTTCATGCTTTGTGTCCCATATTTGAGTGCACAGGGTGTGAAAGATGTGATTTTCTCAGTGATTACCATGTCTCTTACATACGTTCATTATCTAGTCAACTGGTGAACATTTTTGCCCTACACACCTCTAAATCATAATTTTTCTGGTTACATTTTGTTTACTTCATGCTTTGTGTCCCATATTTGAGTGCACAGGCTGTGAAAGAGGTGATTTTCTGTGATTACCATGTCTCATACATACATTCACTATCTAGTCAACTGGTGAACATTTTTGCCCTAAATCATAATTTTCTGGTAACAGTTTATTTATCTGATGCTTTGTATCCCATATTTTAGTGCATAAGATGTGAGAAATGATCATTTTCATAGTGATTGCCAAGTCCGATACTTACTTACACTAAGCTGGCAACTCGTGAACATCTATGACTTACTTACCTCAAAATCATCATTTTTGGGTTAAAATTAATTGAATTCATGCTTTATGCCCATTATTTATGTGAATGGGGTCTTAAATAAGTGCTATGCATGTCCGGTAGGGAAGTAGGTAGGAAGTTTTCTGATTTAGGTTAGGTTAGGTTAGGGTCAAGAATGTCCAGTGCTGTTGGTGAACAGTGAACACCTTTGCTGTGCCTAACTCTTTTTCTGGTAACAGTTTATTTATTTGATGCTTTTTATCCCATATTTTTGTGCATAAGATGTGAGAAATGATGATTTTCATAGCGACTGCCACATCCGATACTTACTTACACTAACCTGCCAACTCATGAACATCCATGCCTTACTTACCTCAAAATCATCATTATTGGGTTAAAATTAAATGAATTCATGCTTTGTGCCCATTATTTATGTGAATGGGGTCTTACATAAGTGCTATGCATGTCCGGTAGGGAGGTAGGTAGGCGGCTTTCTAATTTAGGTTAGGTTAGGATCAAGAATGTCCGGTGCAGTTGGTGAACAGTGAACACCTTTGCCATACCTAACTCTTTTTCTGGTAACAATTTATTTATTTGATGCTTTGTATCCCATATTTTAGTGCATAAGATGTGAGAAATGACCATTTTCATAGTGAGTGCCACGTCCGATACTTATTTACACTAAGCTGCCAACTCATAAACATCTATGCCATACTTACCTCAAAATCATCATTTTTGGGTTAAAATTCAATGAACTCATGCTTTGTGTCCATTATTTAATGCATACAGTGTGAGAAAGGGTGATTTTCATAGTGATTTCCATGTCTGATACTTACTTACACTTACTGGGAAGTTGTGAGCACCTATGCCTTACTCACCTCTAAATCATCATTTTTTGGTTAAAATTCAGTTAATTCATGCTTTGTGTGCATTATTTATGTGAAAGGGGACTTAAATAAGCACTATGCATGTCCAGTAGGGAGGTAGGTAGGTGGTTTTCTGATTTAGGTTAGGTTAGGTTAGGGTCATCAATGACCAGTGCTGGAGCTTCAGGGCCACTATCCGGACAAGACCGCTTTCCGGTCATGCCTTTGGCTCTACTACATCGGATAGTGGAAAGATTACTTATAAATTACTTTAAGCACTGTCGAAAAAGCACACATTTATTATACAATTTACCTGTAACTCTCTCTCTCTCAGAAAAATACCCTTTATCTCTCTCTCTCCGAGACAGGAGGGTTGGATTGGAGAACTAGAGAAAGAAGTGGGACCAATGTTATGCCTCATCTCATCATTCCAAGGGACGCTGCTTGTGCCATTCCTGTATTTATTCTCTCTCTCTCTCTCTCTCTCTCTCCAAGAGAGGCGGGAGGGATTAGAGAACTAGAGAAAGGAGAGGGACTGATGTTATGCCTTAACTCATCATTCCAAGGGACGCTGCTTGTGCCATTCCCGTATTTATTCTCTCTCTCTCTCTCTCTCAAGCTACGATAAATTACCTTATGCACTGCTGAAAAAGCACACTTTTATTATAAAATTTTCTTGTAACTCTCTCTCTCAAACTACGATAAATTACCATATGCACTGTCGAAAAAGCATACATTTATATACAATTCACTCGTAACTCTCTCTCTCTCTCAAAGAACTGCCCTATATCTCTCTCTCTCTCTCTTGTATTTACCTAATTGTATTTACCTAATTGTAATATACAGGAAATGAGCTACGCACGTGGGGTCCCGTCTCTGTTTCTCAATAAGTCAAATTTAGCTTTAAATTCGTTTAAGTTTTTAGACTGGACGATCTCTTTGTCCAGTCTATTCCACAGGTCTATGCATCTATACGGAAAACTATATTTCTTGATGTCCTTCAAGCAGCGCGGCTTCTTCAGTTTCAGTCCATGTCCTCTTGTTGCTCTCATATCCCATAAAAACAGATCTTCTCTATCAATTTTATCTACTCCCATCATGGTCCTGAACACTGCAATCATGTCACCCCTCTCTCTCCTTTCCTCTAAGGATGGCAAATCCAGCCTTTCTAGCCTCTCACTATATGACAGATCTGCCAAACTGGGGACCATCTTGGTTGCTGTTCTTTGTATTCTCTCAATCTTGTTTATATCTTTCTTTTTGTGTGGGGACCACACTACTGCTGCATATTCTAACCTGGGGCGGATCATGGCCACTATCAGTTTTTTCATCATCTCTTCATTCATGTAATGGAATGCCACTCTTATGTTGGTCAAGAGTTTATATGTCTCTCTAACTATCTTGTTGATGTGTTTTTCAGGTGACAAACTATCCTGGATCAGCACTCCTAAATCTTTCTCTTCTCTCGCTTTTGTGATTGGTTCATTACCCATCATATAGTTCAGTGATGGTCTCTTGGTGCTTTTACCCATTTCCAATATTTTACATTTTTTTGCGTTGAATTTCATTTCCCACATCTGGCTCCAGTCATGTATCCTATCCAGATCCACCTGCAGCATTTTACAGTCCTCTTCAACCTCTACCTTCCTCAAGATCTTGGCATCATCAGCAAACAGACTTGCATAACTGTTTACTCCATCTACCATATCATTTATGTAAATCAGGAACATTACTGGCGCCAACACCGAGCCCTGTGGGACCCCACTTGTTACTTCTCTCCATCCAGACATCCTGTCCTTTATTACTGTCCTCATTTGTCTGTCTCTCAAAAAGTCTTTCATCCATTCCAGGAGGTTACCCTTCAGTCCTCCTATATGCTCTAGTTTCCACATTAGTCTCTTATGGGGTACCTTGTCAAAGGCCTTCTCCAAATCTAAATATACACAATACACCCAACCGTCTCTCTCCTGCAGCACATCAATCGCTCTTGAGTAAAAGCTCAACAAGTTGGAAACACATGACCTTCCACTTCTAAATCCAAATTGACTTTCAGTCAAAATATTCATCTCTTCCAGATATTTTATCCACCTATCTTTCAGAACCTTCTCGCACAAATTTGCAACCATGCTGGTTAGGGACACTGGTCTATAGTTCAGGGGTTCTTCCTTGTTTCCTCCCTTATAAATTGGTACCACATTTGCTCTCTTCCATTCCCGAGGCACTTTCCCTTCTTCCAGCGAACATGCAATTAAACTGTGAATCTTATCTGCGAGTTGGTCTCTGCATTCCTTCAGTACCCAATTTGAAATTCCATCTGGTCCTGGGGCTTTCCTTACATCTTGAGTTTCCAGTAATTTGTACACTTCCTGCACTTCCACTTTTATATCTTTTATCACTACACTCCTAGTCACTCCCTCCCCCTCCACAAACTCCCCTTCATTAGTAAAAACTGATTGGAAACGTTTGTTCATTATTTCAGCTTGCATTGCCGCATCATTATAGACCTCTCCTTCTACTTTCAGTTTGGTGATTCCTTCCTTTTGTTTCAATTTCCCATTAACAAATCTATAAAACAATTTGGGTTCATCATTACATTTGTCGATTATACCTTTTTCAAAGTTCCTTTCTTCCTCTCTACGAATTCTTGTAATTCATTTCTAGTTCTTTTATATTCTTCCTCTGTTCTGTTATTACCTCTCTTTCTCCATTTGTTCCATGCCATGTTCCTCTCTTTTTTTGCTATAATACACCTTCTATTAAACCACTCCTGTGTTCTTTCCCACTTACTCTTGGAACATATTTATCCACTCCTGAATTATAGAGGTCTAGAAAGATATCCCACTTCCTCTGAATCTCTCTTGTTTCTCTGAATTTTCTCCAATCTGCATTTTCAAAAAATTTACTCAATTCTGTAAAGTTTGCTTTCCCAAAGTTTTTTTTTTTTTTTTTTTTATGCATGGAAGAAGGAACCAAAGGCCACGGGCCTGCATACTGCTCCTTCCAAGAAAAAACAAAAACAGTACAAAAGAGAGCCAAATTCAAGATCCGTTCAATTCGAGATGCCTGGACACACTGCGTTTGAAAGACTGGAGATCATAGGAAGTAGGAAATACAGACAGAGGAAGACAGTTCCAGAGTTGACCAGTTGCATAAATAAAAGACTGGGAGTAACGGTTAACTCTTGCATTAGAGAGTTGGACACAAAAGGGATGAGAGTTTGTTGCTAGACGGGTACTACGTGCCCGTCGT
>JAGKTI010002826.1:0-27719 GCA_018397915.1 Birgus latro
GAATTTAAAATTGCTAGAAACCAAGCAAAAGCTGTAATAAAGCTTACTGAATCAAACTTTCTTCACAACCAAGCATCCTCACTGCTAAAAAATCCTAATGACCATTTCTTTTAATAATAACTTTAACCAGTAAAGAGCACTTTGTGAGTGCGTGAAGAGCAAGCGAGCACCAGGTTATCACAATTTCTCTCTGATATAAAATTATAGCCGAAATCTTCGAAATTTGATTGCTAGAGTTGATACCAACAACAGTGTTTTGACGGAAAATCTTTTTAAATTTGATTTCGTAACTGAGGCGTTCTCCAATTAGAGCCTGAGATTCCAAGGACTTCCTACGCCTTTATGGATGAGATTTTAATAGATAACATAATTTATTGAATGACTTCATCACGTGCAGAAAAAAAAAAAATCAGCTCTCCTTCACATAGCAATAAAGTTATTAGCTTCTTCTTAGTATGACAGATGGGTAGGACAGGGCTGGGCCGCACCACTCATTTCCAACCTTAACTGAGGGTAAACATCACTCTCTCACCCACTCGTAACAAGTCATCACTCATTCCCTTAGAAAAATCTTCAGATGGTAACACTATGAATGACCCACTGGGAAAAGCAAACGTTGTTCTTTTTAACACGTTTGCCACAAATTATACCTTACAGGAAGTCAGTCAGAATGCCCCTGTAGCAGAACTTGACTCCCGAAATTACTCCACTTAAGATACACAGTAGTTATGTAAAATCCTTCCTTGACAATTTGCCAACTTACAAAGCTCGAGGTGCAGGTGGAATTTCCCCAGTCTCTTTGAAAAAGTGTTCCTCAGAACTTGCCCCCATTTTACCCAATTATTCAGACTATGCATA
Source organism: Birgus latro (assembly GCA_018397915.1). NCBI lineage: Eukaryota > Metazoa > Arthropoda > Malacostraca > Decapoda > Coenobitidae > Birgus > Birgus latro. Next base: position 859 of record JAGKTI010002826.1, read on the forward strand.
TGTCATTTCTCATTCCCAAATTCTTGGAAAGAAGCCATTATCCACCCAATTTCGAAGAAAGGATAGTCCTTAGACCCTTTTGATTATAGACCAATAGGAATCACATCTTTTGGTAAAGTATTTGAGATTGTAATTAATGAGCACATTGTTATATATTTAGAATCAAACAACTTAATTAGTGGCAGGGTATGGTTTTCACCACAAAAGATCCACTGTTGATGTTTTCAGTCTCCTGACTCATACCATCCATCAGTCAACTGAGTAACATGTAGAAACTCTTGATATTTCTAGAGCTTGTGACAAAGTATGGCACCATTCCCATCTGTCCAAACCCCCTTGCTATGGCCAACCATCTTTTGTTCCACTGATTTCACCATATCTCAGTGACAGAAAGATTAAAAGTAGGTGATGTATACTTCAATTTCCAATCAGTATATGCCGGCATCCTACAAGATCAGTTCTGGCTACAACCCTATTTGTTATTCATATTAATGATCTCTTATCTATCACTCATAGTCCCATTCACTCTATGCAAATGGCCCAACACTTCACAGTTCCTTTCATACTTAAACACCAGTTTTTAAAGTCTACAAGCTCTAACTCGCAACTCAGTACAGCAATATCCATAAATCAAGACTTATCTATGATCACTGAATTGTGACAAAATATCATTGTCTCATTTAATGCTAGGGAAACCAAATATATAGAGCTTCCTAATAGAAAGGTATTGCCTGATTCCTACATTTCTACTAATATTCCTATCTCTAAAAGTAATGAAATTCTTGGTGTTTCACTAAATAATACCTTCAGCTGGACCTCTCATGTTAGATCACTTACAAAAACCACTTCAAAGAAACTTGGATTATTGTACAGAGTCCAAATGTTCTTCACTGACGAACAGTTAGTTATAATTTAAAAGACTTGTGCACCCTCAGCTGGAATACTGCTTACCTTTGTGGAGTGGATGTGGAGAGGATGCACTAAAACAACTGGACAAAATTCGGAACAAAGCTGTAAGAATTGTTAATAGTCCTGCAATTACAAGTGAACTACCTCCCCAACAAGTAAGAAGGAATGTTCCCTCCCTTGCATTATTTTGGAGACACTGTCCAGGCATACCTCGGTTTAATGATGCAATTAGTTAAGTAAAATCCCATCACTAGTTGGGGTATCATATCTTGAGGTACATTTAACATGTAAATTATAGGAATGTTTTTTTGACCCTTGGGTTTCCTCCCCGACCAAGTCCTAAACCCATCCAAATGAGTAAAAAAAAAAAGTTTAAATCCAATCTAAATGGCGTAACAGTTGAAAAGAAGCTAATGTAAGCCTAAAAACTAGTGCCTTTCTCGCTTGTACCCAGTCAAGGTCACTGAAGAAAGCGATCTCCGATTCGTATTCAAACTCTGTAGAGAAGAAGCAGCAACACTGTATACAATCCCACCATCAGATGGTCCCGTGACGATTAAATAAACATCTATTATGCATCTATTATGCGTTAGGAGTAACACACTGAGGTGGTTTGGCCATGTGGAGAGGATGTAAAGTGAGAGACTGACGAGGAGAGTGTATGTGAGTGAGGTGGAGGGAGGGAGAGGGAGGCCAAGGATGAGATGCAGGGATGGAGTGGAGAGGTATATGAGAGAGAGAGGTGTGAGCTGGCAGCAGAGCAGTGAAATGGGGGTGGACAGGGCGACATGGAGGCGATTTGTTTGTGGCTACCCCTTACGGGATTAAGGTGTCTGGTAATAGATAGATAGACTGACTTATTTTCCTCTCATTTCATCTAGGTCAGCTTCTTCTCCACGTCGCCCGAACTCAGCAACAAGGGTCGGTTCGAATACTTCTCCCGCACCATCCCGTCTGACCACTACCAGGTGAAGGCCATGGTGGAGGTGGTGAAGACACTGGGATGGACCTACATCTCTATCATATACGAGGAGTCCAACTATGGCATCAAGGTCAGTTTGTCACAATTGTTGAGCAAATAAGTGAGATCCGATAGCTGATGAAGCACAAAATCTGATGACGAAAGACAGATGTTTGGGTGAAAGATAAAATTATGAAGATGCACATGACAAGAATTAAACCTCTAATTTTAACTCTGCAGTCAAAGGAATAATCAGTGTCCTCGAAAAAAAATACACGATTTTAGAAATTCTAATTACCATAGTTCACCAACTTTGACCTCAATACACCTTTTAACATAGTGAACACTGTGACGTCTTCCTACGGTTATTTTTGTCTGTTACAGGCGATTTTTATATTTCTAGACAACCTCCATCTATAAAAGTGTTCGAAAAGCCTCTCATAAACCAAATATCTTCATCTCTAGGTAGCAAGAACTAAGCACAAAATAATTTATATCATAGGACTACAGTGAGGTTAATAGCCTAATATACTTGTCTTACTACTGATCTCCCTGACTAGGCCATTGATATCTCTGGTAGGAGTTTAAGTTTTATGGTCTGCTGGCCACAAACCACATCTGTTAGTTGATCATGTAATACACTTGCTACTAATCAACTGACGCTTACTACACCTACTAACGAGTCCAGTACAACCCAGTACACATGTTTCTCTCCATCCCCCTGTCCAAGGCGTTCGAGGAGCTGGAGGGTCTGCTGGCGACAAACAAAATCTGTCTGGCGGCCAAGGAGAAGCTGGTGAAGGACTCTGGTGTGGCTGAGGAGGTGGTGTATGACCATATTGTTCAGAGGCTGATGCAGAAACACAGAGCCAGAGGTGAGAGGAATAAAACCAAAAGGTAGTAACGAGAGTAAAATCAATTAGAAAATGTTATAATACACAGATTAACAGTCACAGGCTTCAGAAAGTCACCCTCAGTTCATTAAAAATGTTTCACGGTACCACAAATACAGCACTTGAGCACTTGAGTTGTCCCGATCTGAGAGCGTTAGTGGCGACAGTATTTAACAATCCCAGGCACCTGTGATTCATTCACCGCTTAATAGGATCGTGTCTGGCGTCAGGCGGGATGCAAGAAGAGGCGCGACAGTGACATAGATAAAGAATATAACAGGAATAGTTTTTAACCCTTTCTGTACGAGTCTACATAAGACCAAAGACACTAATACTTTCAGACTCTTTGAACTCACTCTTACCCTTGTAATATCGTCTGCTGTTAGCTAGAATAGTGGTGTGTTGTCTTGGTCATGAGGGTTGATGGTGTCAATGTGAACACTCATCTATCCATCTATCTACACTATATACCTAAGCTGCTTTCCCCAGTGAAAGGGAGGCAGCCGAGGCAGGACGACACAATCCCAATTTACTTATCCACACACACACATTCAATCGCATCTTAGCCCCCAAGGAACCGCACCACACTACACGAGGGTCAACTGCGCAGTGCAATCAGCGACATCCGCAGCAGGGCCCGAGAGCAGAGCTGGTTTACCCCTGCCACTTCATAAGGGACCCATCCCCTTACCCGCACCTGACCTGACCGGCTGATCAGACTCGTAGGCTCCAATACTCATTCTTGCTAAATAAAAATCAACTGAGGTCAGTTTGAGCCGGATAATATGGAGTTGTTTCCATTATGAGAGGGTTAATGACGATTGTTTACAACGACTTCACTATGAGATTATTTATGTAAAAATGATGGAACCAGAGTCCACGAGTCTGAAAGACTGTACGCTCCAAGAAAAAATAGAAACAAGGTAACTGACAGCCAAAGCCAAGAGCCTCTCATTTCGAGTTGCCTTGACACAATGCGTATGGAAGACTGGAGTTCATAGGCTGTTGTAAATACAAAGGGAGACAGTTCCAGAGTTGACCTGCTTCATACATGAAGGACTGGAAGTAACAGTTAACTCATGCACCAGAAAGTTGGACAGAAAAGTGATGAGAGTTTTTTTTTTTTTTTTATGCAAGGAAGAAGGAACCAAAGGCCACAGGCCTGCATACTGTTCCTTCCAAGAAAAAGCAAAAACAATACAAAAGAGAGCCAAATTCAAGATCCGTTCAATTCGAGATGCCTGGACACACTGCGTTTGAAAGACTGGAGATCATAGGAAGTAGGAAATACAGACAGAGGAAGACAGTTCCAGTTGTTGCTAGACGGGTGCTACGCGCCGGTCATGGTGGTGGAGGAATCCAAGCAGACAATGCAGAGGATCACCAACCATTGATGTAGTAACTGAAAAGAGATAAAGATGCAACAGCGCATTGACGAGGCAGAGGATGAAGGGTGGCAGTAAGAGGAGGAGAGTTAAGAAGACGAAAAGCCTTTGATTCCACCTTGTTGAGAAGATCTGTATGTGGGGAGCCTCCCCACATATGAGAGTTATACTCTACACAGGAGCGAATAAAACCCGTGTGCAGGGGTAAAACAGGTACAGAGTCAGTTTCGCACACTTAATCTCATGGAACTAGATTTTATTAGAGTGGTAATATGATCGTTCGAAGACAAATCCCGCGAGAATGAAACACCAAGTGTGTTTAGAGATGATGCGGGACTGAGATGGATACCATTAAAAATTAGAGGATACTCCTGCGGAAGATATTGTTGGGTTAAAAGATGTAAGAACTGAGTTTTTGATGCATTAAAAAAACAAGATTTCTTTTACCCCACTCAGAGATATGAGCCAAGTCAGACATTAGGGTCGTAGCCTCATCCCTTGTTTGTTGAAGTAACTGCTGAGATGGACACTGCAGGAAGCAAATAGAATGGTGAAGTGTGGAGTCATCAGCATATGAGTGGATAGGGTAATATGTACAGCTTAGAAGGTCATTGATGCATAGAAGGAGGAGGGTTGGTGATAGAACAGAGCCCTGAGGAACAGCACTATTGATAGCTCTAGGAGAACAACAGTTAGAGGGTTGTTTGGAAATAAAAGATTTATGCCAGACTCTATCGAAAGACTTAGATATGTCCTGTGCAATGGCAGAGCTTTCGCCTAAGTCCCGATTTGAGGATGACCAGGCATCTAAAGGGTAGTTATGAAGATCTGCAGTGGAGCGTCTCTGGCGGAACCCACACTGACAATCATAAAAAAGGTTGTGATAGGAAAGGTGCTTTAAACGTTTTTTTTTTTTTTTTTTTGGTAAGAATGGACTCAAAAACTTTTGAACAACAGGATGTTAAAGCAATTTCGCAATAGTTAGAGGGCGGGGAATGGTCACCCTCCTTTGGAACAGGCTGAATGAGAGTAAATTTCCAACAGGAAGGAAAGATATAAGATGGCAGACAAAGGCGAAAGAGTTTACCTAGGCATGGTGTAAGCACAGAAGCACAGTTGTTAAGGAAAACAGGAGTGACCCCATCAGGCCCATATGCCTTCTTAGTACTGAGGCCAGTGATGGCAGAAAATAGATCAACTGAAGAAATTTTAATACCAGCCATGAGAAAGTCAGAGGGAGGAAGTGATGGAGGAACAGAACCGGAATCGTCTAAGGTGGAATTGGAGGAGAAAGTCTTGGTGAAGTTAGAAGATAGAGTTACAGAGCCATCAAAGTGGAAAGAGAAGAGAAGAATGATGATTAAAGATGCTAGAAATGTTTTTGGCAAGGTGCAAGAAGGAGCAGGAATAATTTGAGTTGGAGAGTTCAGAGCATTTAGTCCAAATGAAATTATTCTTAGCAGAGCGAAGAACAGACTTAGCACGATTCTAGGCAGAAATATGTAAGAGATGAGTTTCAGGAGTGGGTTGGCTAGGCAGACACATATAAGAGATGAGACTGAGAAGTGGGTTGGCTCCGGTACCTTTAGTAGGCCTCCTTGTTGTGGACAGCGTTAGAGGAAGCGTGATTAAACCTTTTTTTTTTTTTTTTAGTCAAAGGATATGAGAAGGGAACGTATACTTTCATGCCCGAGAGGATAACCTCCGTAATGGGCAAGGCACACTCAGATGGCTCTCGGCCATGGAAGCAATAATCACTCCAGGGAAAATCAAAGAAGTTCTGTCTGAGGGTTTCCCAGTCAGCAGATCCAAAGTGCCACAACCAACGCTTCTTGGAATGGTCCACAGGCCGTACTGGAGCAATAGGACAGGTTAAGGCGATAAAGTTGTGTTCAGAAAACCCCAGTGGAGAGAAAAGATTAACAATCCAAGCAAAAGGATTTGATGTAAAGAAGAGGTCATATATGTTGGAACTCTCTCGAAGGCAGTCAGAGGTATCAGAAGGGTGTTTACAAGCTCCTCTAGATCATTGAGAATAGAAAAGATGTAGGCTTGTTCACCCGGTGGATCAGTGAAAGCAGAGGAGAGCCAAAATTCGTGGTGAACATTGAAATCACCTAGAATGGAGATTTCAGAGAATGCAGAAACTGATAGGATGTGTTCCATCTTAGAGTCAAAGAATTTTTCAGTCAGTAGAATTAGGGGAAAAGAAAACAGCACAGATATATTAGTCAGAGAATGACAGGATAGCCGAAGCCAGAGAATAGAAACTTCAGAACATTCAAGTTCACAAACACAAGAGCAAAATATGTCATTGTGTATATATACACAACAGCCATCTTTGGCTTCTAAATGAGTAAAGAGAAAGTAGGAAAATACAGAGAAGGGTTTGATTTTAGTTGCCCCAGACAGCTGAGTCACAGTGAGGAAGAGATTTTGATGGTTAGAAGAGGAGAGCTGGTGCTCAACAGAGAGAAAGTTAGAAGAAAGGCAGAAATGAAGAACTGAGTCAGACTTTGGCTCCAGGAATCTTGCTTGACCATCACTGGGAGAGGGGCGGATGGTGGGGGATCTGATGTCCCCCTGCCCCCATGGGGGTCTCAGAGGCTAATGAAATGATGCCATTTTTATAAAATCTTGAATAGGAAGTGTATTGTGTAATGTGCATATAGCTGAGTGTTGACAATTAGAGGAACTTGTATTGGAAAGCATGCTAGCCTCCTCTCTGTGTTACTAAAACAATGAAAAAGTTCAACAAAAGGGGATGGTCAGGAGCTAGTCCCGAGAGCTGACGAAAACGGGAGCACCAGCTCTCCCTGTCATCAGCTTTCCATTCACCTTTGGAGTACTGCCCTGCTCGACTGGTGCTCCCAAAACCAAAAACCAATACTATAAAAAAAAACATTGTATAAGTAATAAATGTTGAACAGCATACACAAACAAACAACAATTTTTTAACTCTATTAAGACAGTATAAAACCATCATCAATTAACATCCTGCGTCCGATTACTATTGATTTACATCCCGATTACAATATTTATCATGGGAGGTACTGTTTGAACTGGGGGTCGGAAAGGAGGGGTGGAATAGGTACAGCCTAACTCAACTCCTTCCGTGCTGTGGATGTCTTATAAGCTAAACAAAATCGTCAGATAGTAGGAAGAATAAACTGATTAATGTCATCCTCATAGAGAGGTTAACCCCTTCTGTTCAGCGAATTCCTTCTGGTGTTCTTTATATACCTCTTGTTTTTCTCCACATGAGCTTTGCTCTCTGATCATTTTTCTTGCCTTCTGATTTTTACTCTCTCATTAATTTTCTTTTCTCATATGATTTTTCTGACATTTTCCCCACCATGTTTTTTTTTTTTTTTTTTTTTATCGTAGTGAGTCCAAAAGCTCATGGTCATAGCATTTTAAAATTTTTTCGTGTCCTAGTAACCTTTGCCCTACATTTTTTATCAGTCTGACTATATACAGAATATATCAGTCAGTCTAGCTACCTGTCTATCAGTCCATCTAACTATCTTTCTGTCTATTTGTGTTTACTTATTTAAGTCAGTATGTTACTCCATATGAGTGTATTTCATTCTGGAGGGTTCAGTTGCATGTGTAAGTGAATATGGATTCATTTTATGTCCCAGTTACACAAACACCAACACACACACAAAGCAGTGAGCTGTGATTTTAGAGGTCACATCCATTTGATCACGGCTGAATTTCAGTTTTATACCATTATGTTCACTGTTATTCCGTATAGCACGATCACCGTTATATCAACACCTCCACTAATACCACAAAGCCAGATCTGACTGTGATACCCCTAGTTTATCACAACACAGAGTGTAAGCGTTAGTTCCTTGGTGTCGGATACCGTGTCGGGCTGCAAAATATCAGCCCTCTGTTGACGTTTTGTAGGTGAGCTACCTAACCTTAAAAATTAGTTTTCTTACCTGTGTCCAAAGTCGGATCCTGCAACTTAAATTCGTAAATTAGATTTTGGGCCTGTGCCAGGCCCTTTACTCTCCTGAGATACAAGGCCATTGCATAATACATTGTTATCAGTTATGTAATAGTGCTTAATGACCCAGATTTCCAGGATTCACCTCATATGACAGACTATGAGCCCTTCACCCTTCTCTACTGGCGTGAATACCTTTTACTAGGGTCAGGAGTTGTCTGGTGTGATGGGGGTTGTAGAAGATACAACGCTACCTGCAGATTCCCTTGCATCCAGTGTAACCCAGTGTCATATAAGCTAACCTTTTATCTCCTTTCCCTTACACGTGGTCACCTTTTAGTCAGGCTAAAAGATGGAGGGAATAAAGCTGTTATGAGCAACCTAGAATGTGAGTAAGAATAAAATCCAGGTGCCAGACAGTAAAGTTCATATGACACTATGTTATGATTAAAAGGTATAGTAAGGAGTAGGGAGGACATGGCAGAGGATAATTAGAAACAAAAGGGGGGGTGGAGGTGAAGGATTTGGAACGCTAATGGGAAGTCCTTAAACTATTTACATCATGAAACCAAATGCCTAACCTGAGAGATGTAGAGGATAGTAAGGACTGGAAAAAACACGGAAATATCAATAAGAAGGTAGGACAGAAGAAATGAGGAGAGCAGTAAGGAGAGAAAGATTGGAAGCAAAAAAGCCCCTTTTAGTCGCCTCTTACGACAAGCAGGGATACTGGGGAAATATTGTTCCCCCCTTCCCCAGGGAGAGATGCAGTGGTGACACTGATGACCACCTATCAGCCATTATGATCCTGTATAACCCCTGTATCCCCTTTACTGAGTGATGCTCAAGCCAGAAGATGGTTAAGATGAAGTCAGTAACCTAGTGTTACCAGGTATAATGCTTGATATGACATAGTATGACAATGTGAGCCAGTAAAACTAATATGAGTGTGTATGTTATATCAAGATTCATTTTCTTTGAATCGGGCCAGGAATTGGGTAAGGTGGTGTCCTCATATAGTAACCTGTTATGATCTATTGGAATGTAGACCCAGACTGAGTAATTATGACCCTATGTGACTTCATATGATCAAACATGAACTTATTTCCCCCTGCCAGGAGTGATCATCTTCGGGTCGGACCAGGAGGTGGCTGGTGTGATGAGGGCAGTCAGGAGGAACAACGCTACCGGCAGCTTCTCTTGGATAGGGTCTGATGGATGGTCGGCTCGCTCTCTGGTGTCATCAGGTGGGTATTGAACTAGTAGGGTATTAGAACTATATTGTTTGGGTACTGGGTTAGCATTTGTGGGTTTCTGGGTGGGTATTAGGTTGGTAGTATGTGGGTATTGATTAGATGTTTGTTCGATATTAGAGGGAATTGGGTGGGTATTAGGTGAATAATAGTTGGGTATTAGGTAAGTATAACTAAACTAGCAGGTCATCACTGGACGGGAATTAGGTGGATGCCAGATGGGTCATGAGAGACAGTGGTATCAGTTGCTACCGTTGGGCAGGATCAGATGGATGGTCCACTTACTCTCTGTTTTCCTCAGGTAGGTAAACTAGGGGATTATGTTGAAGGCAAACCAAAGAATCCCTAAAATCTGAATGCAATCAATCTCCTTCTGTTACGGCAGTTATAGTACGAGTATTTAATCTACTGGCAGTGTGATGAATAAGCTCGTGTGTCTAGAGTCATACTTAAACACAACAGTCGATAAAATTAACAAAAAGTAAGAAATTACGATGAAAAGCCGTGGAAAACTCATTGTGCAACAGAAGACACCAACACAGCTCACACTGTTGCACCTCACACTACCTCAGTTCACATAAGTCACACTGCCATATATCACACATCTTACACTGCCACATTACAGAGCTCGTTTAACTGTCACATCATGCACACTTCAGAAAATTTTACCTCACAGTAAAACACACACACACACACACACACACACACACACACACACACACACACACACTCTCACTCTCTCTCTCTCTCTCTCTCTCTACATGCATACTTGTAAGTAGAATTTTCTTTCTCTTAGTACCACAAGATAACCACCATCTTTAGTAAAGCGAATTTGGAAGGAATAAAGAAAAGGGATAAAGGTAGAAAACAGGATGATGATATCTACCAGGAACTGGTTGAAATGGAGACGTACAACAAGCTAGTAGAGAGGGTACACAGATTAGAGAAGGCAATTCAGAGTGAAATGGATGAAATTAATATGCAATTGCACATGCAGAAGGAGGAAAATGAAAAATTAGTAAAGGAGGTAAACAAGAAAGACACAACAATAGAGGAGTTGTCAATTGAGGTGGGTTCGCTTACAAGGAAGATTAGTGAAATGGAAGCACAGTTGTCAACAATGAGAGTATTATGGAGGAGTTCAAAAATGATACAGAGACAATTAGGCAAGCAAGCAGTCTGATAGATCAGAACAGTGATACTGAGGAGAAGATAACCCAAGTGAATGAAGCGATGCAAAGCTACAAAAATGATGTGGAAACTACGTATGCTGAAATGGTGAAAGTAAAGAAAGACTTAGAACAAGAGTCTAAGAAAAAGCATTAAAAATGATGTGAAAAAAAAAAATCCAAAACAAACCAAAATTGGTCAAAGATTCAGCACATATCAGAAAATCCACAGTAATCAGTGGTATAGATGAGGACGAAATAAAAAAAATTTCGGGAGACAAAAAGATGGCAAATATAATGAGCATATTGAAGGAAGTATCAGAACAAATTTGTAATAAAGATGTAGGGGAACCAAAAGGCTAGGGAAATATGAGAGAAACAAGTCAAGGCCGCTGAAAGTAACCTTCCAGAGTGTAGTCACTGTGAAGGAGATACTAAGAAATGCAAACAAACTTGTGGAAAACGAGGAATTCAAAAACGTATGGATAAATGGATGCCTAACTCAAGAGGAACTGAGATTACTAAAAGAAAAGAGGGTGGAGGCTAAAACAAGGAACGAGGGAAAATCAGAGGTAGAGAAGAATACATTTTTTAAAGTAATTAGATTGCAGGTACGAAAGTGGTACATAACCAGAAGGGAATAAAAAGGAGGAAGGTAATAGACCCGTCAGTACAAGTATGTAAACAAGATGATTAAGATGATGTACTCAAATGTAGACGGAATAGTATCTAAATTATTAGAGATGAATGATTATATCAAAGAAAAGGAACCACATATTATTTGCCTAACTGGAACAAAATTTACGCCAAGGATATCAAACGATACCCTAAACCTAGAAGAATACAATATATGGAGAAGAGACAGGAGCTTAAAAAAAGGAGGAGGAATTATAATATTAACAAAGAAAAATCTACAAGTTAAAGAAATAGAACTAGATATACCCTCACAAGAAGAACTGATTGCAGCAGAGATTAATACATCCGAGAGGAAGGTAAGTGTGGCAAATTTATACATGCAGCTCAGATCAAACACTTGGGAAAGAGGCGAATATGAAGACTTGGCAGAGAGTGTGATTGAGAGTTTAAGAGCATTACTAAATAGAATGGAGGAGAAATCTGAATTAATTATATTAACTGGAGATTTCAATACAAATTGAAATTGGAATACTCTAGATATAAAAAGCCAGAAAAGCTGTTGGGATCAAAAGCTCCTGGATCTTGTGCAGGAGTTTTTCCCCATATAACAACTATAAACAGGAAAGAAACGATTATACAAAAATAAGAAGAGAAGCCCAAAGACAATTTGAGGATGACATTTTAAAAAGTTGTGATCAACCGAAGCTATTTTACAGCTACATCCGAAGCAAAAACAAAGTAAAAGATAGAATACAATCCATTACGAATGAGGGGGTCATCTATACACAAGCGAAAGATGTTGTGAAGCCCTAAATAAAAATTTCCAATCAGTTTTTAAAGAAGAAAATAATTTTGAGAGGGATGATATGGAACATGCATGCCCACACATACGAGTATTACGAGAAATACAAATATCAGAAAAAGAAATACAGGAGGAGTTAAGTAAATTAGACAAAGGAAAAGCAAATGGTCCTGACAAAATTTCAGGTTGGGTGCTACATGAATGTGCAAAGGAGTTAAGTAGACCAATATACAGTATTTAATATTCAAGGAATCCTTGGGTCAAGGTAAACTACCTAATATTTGGAAGAAAGCAAACATTGTTCCCCTGTTCAAGAAAAGGAATGGACAAAAACCACTCAACTACCGACCAGTATCACTAACCAGTGTTGTAAGATACTGGAAAAGCTGATAAGAAAAGTTTTGGTAAACCATATATAAGAACATAATAAGATAACAGAAAGGCAGTTTGGTTTCAGAAAGCGAAAATCATGTGTTACTAATCTACTAAGCTATTATGACAGGGTTGCAGAAACATTACAGAAAAGAGAAGGGTGGGTGGACAGTATCTATCTAGATTTCAAGAAAGCATTTGGCAGGGTACTGCACCAAAGACTTTTATGGAAACTGTACCATCAAGGAGGAATCCGAGGCAGACTGTATTGTTTGATGCAAGATTTTCTCAGAAAAGGGGAAATAGAACAGTACTAAGGGGGAATTACTCATCATGGAGGGAAGTGACTAGCGGAGTTCCACAGGGCTCAGTGCAGGCACCAGTTATGTATTCAGTGTATATAAATGACACAGACAGTAACATTAGAAATGAAAGCTATCTAAGTATGTTTGCTGATGATGCAAAAATACAAAGGAAAATTACTAACACAGACTCTTGTAAAAGGCTACAAGAAGAATTAAATAAACTTCATGAATGGAGTAGTAAATGGCAAATGGAATTCAATGTCGACAAGTGTCATGTAATTAGGTTTGGTAAAAGAGGAAAAAGACAAGATTGGGATTATAAGTTAGGAAATAAAACCCTACACATATCAGAAAGAGAGAAGGACCTAGATGTGATTATCAATAACAGACTATCTTCAGCTGACCACATCAGTGAGAAGGTACGGAATATGTATACACTGCTTGCAAATATGAGAATAGCAATCACATACATAAATGAAGACATGCTGAAAATGATAATAACATCATTCATCAGACCAACACGCATCAGTAGTCTGGAATCCTTATTTCAAGAAACACATAGATACGATTGAAAAAGTTCAAAGGGCCGCTACAAGATGGGTACCAAGCTTAAGGGATCTAAGCTACGAAGAAACACTTGAAAAACTGAATCTGTCAACACTACAAGAGAGAAGGAAATGAGGAGACATGATTATACTATATAAATGCATATCAGGGAAGGAGATAATAGACATAAATGAGTATATAACCTATGGGGAAACATCAGCAAGATATCACTGCAAAAAACTGCATAAAAGAGAGGTGATAAGGACGTAAGGAAATTTCCCAAATAGGGCAACTGATCATTGGAATGTACTAACAAATGAAGTAGTGTGTACCAAAACAGTTCATAAATTTAAGGATATGTTTGGTAAAAATGGTTTAATACACGGGACAGTACAAGCTTGACTCATTCCTGTAAAGATACAATTAGGTAAGAACAATTACGTAAGGTAAGAACACACACGCCACATCTCACACACTGTACCAGATATATATAAATTTCGGTACCATACTTCTTGTCTCTTTTTTGCATAGAGACCTTTCTAACATCCACTATTTACCTTTGAGTGTGTGTGTGTGTGTGTGTGAAACTTCGTCAGTGAAACTTTTCGCAACCTGGGCGAGGCGCGAACTCCCGTGTGTGTGTGTGTGTGACCTGTAAATCTGGTGGACCGTACCAGCAGGAGGAGATCCCTCCCGGACTCATCAGAAAGACAGGGTTACCCATACTGGAGAAGGACATCAGTGAGAGGTCAGCCTAAATGTTCAAAGGCCTACCGCCTTGTGAATTGTGCTTCGATGGGTTAAGGCTACGGAAGTAAACCCAGAACGAAAAATCCGCAAGGCTCGACAGACAGAGCCTCCAGCAGACTCCTATAACCCTGCTCAGCAGCTGGTCGTCATGAATCTTTATGCCACCATCACAGGCTGGAAAGGGCCAAATCATGTGGCGGTAAGGTCTGCACACCCTCATCATCACACCAAATCCATGCTTTGTGCAAGCCCACTGCTACTTTCACCTCCCATTTGATCTTTCATCAAAATCAAAAGGCCTATGCAGACACGTGGCTGTAGTGTGTGTGTACACAACAATGTATCTTGCACTCGTGTTCCTGAATTTGAATTTTCTGAATCCCTTTCTCTCTGGCATCGGCTGTCCTGTCAATCTCTGACTAAATATATCTGTGATGTTTACTTATCCCCTAATTCTACTGAAAAATTCTTCATCTGTCTTACTTCTATGATGGCACACATCCCATCAATTTCTCCTTTCTCTGAAATCTATACTCTAGGGCAGGGGTGTCAAGCTCATGGCCCGCGGGCCAAATGTGGCCCTCGGGATAAATGGCCCGCGAGATAACGGTGAGATTTATCAGTCAGTGAAACTACAATAGTTATGAATGAAAATATAATAGTGTTAATAGACATAACGATAATAATTTAAATTAAAATTGCTAATAATATCGTTTTTATAAAGGGAAATTTTTTGAAAATAAATATCACGAATCCGTTTAAAACCGAAGACGCAACTGGTATCTGAAAGCATGTGCCGCCAGGCCCAAACGTTTTAACTATCACGAAAGACACGGAGAAGCCGTATACGTCAGCACTACACTGATTAAACCTCGCTGCTTTTTTAGGGAAATCGTGAGTTATACTTCGCTTTTTAGCACCAAACGTCAAAACCGGTAACCACCACCTTGTGGCAGGCTTCGCTACTGTAGACTATGCCACCACTTGTTCAGGTTCATGTTGTGTGGACAGTTTTATTCAATTATTTATTAATTTGTAAATTTTTAAAATGTAAAAAATGTAATTCATCAATCTACATTCTACAATATACTGTAGCCCCAGATTAATGTATATTGATACATAAACCTTTTATCATTAGTGCCAAATAAACGGCAAATTCTGTCTGTCCGTCCGTCTGAAACCCCTCTAACTCGGGACACACTTGCTCTACATAGACATATTATACCTTATTGGAATCAGGATGATCCCGGGATTGAAAATCTGCCCTTCATCTGGTGCTTGAACAGTTTGTGAAATTCTGACTGTTCGTCTGTTTGTCTGAAACCCCTCTAACTCGGGACACACTAGTTATTAAATAAAACAAATTTTACATACTCAAGGTCACTAAAAACGTATTCCTGGTAAGCCAGTAAGTCCTCATATTAAGCTTTAAACATCAGTCTTGCAAATGCGTACAGGTATATATCTTTGCTGGCCCTTGAGACCGTAAATAAAGTTAGAATTGGCCCTCGAAAGGTTTTGAGTTTGACACCCCTGCTCTAGGAGATTCTGATGTTCACCACCACCTTTGGCTCTCCTCTCCTTTCACTGATCCACCAACTGAACAAGCCTACATCTTTTCTATCCTTAATGACCTTGAGCAGCTTGTACATCACCCTGTTTGATATCCCTGACCATCGTGAAGAGAGTTCCAACATATCTGACCTCCTCCTTAAACTAATCCCTCTCCGTACACCGTTAATCTTTTCCCTCCGTTGGGCTCCTCTGATCACAACATTATCACCTTAACCTGTTCTATTGCTCCAGTAAGGCCTGTGGACCCTTCCAAAAAGTGTCAGTTCTGGCACTTTGGAACTGCTGATTGAGAGGCCATCAGGCAGTACTTCTTTGATTTTCCTTGGAATAATTATTGTTTCCATGGCTGAGAGCCATCTGAGTGTGCCTTGCACATCACTTAGGATATTCTCTCGGGCATGGAAGCATACATCCCTTTCTCATATCCTATGACCAATGGAAAAAAAAAAAAAAATGGTTTAATCACTTATTAAAATGCTGTCCACAACAAGAAGGCCTACAAAAGTTACCTGAGCCAACCCACCCCTGAATCTCCTCTCTTTTATGTATCTGCCTGGAATCATGCTAAGTCTGTTCTTCACTCTGCTAAAAATAATTTCATTCGTATTAATGCTCTGTACTCTCCAACTCAAATTCTTCCTGCTCCTTCTGGAACCTTTCCAAAATCTTTCTAACACCTTTACCTCATCATCCTTCCCCCCTTTTTTCCACTCTGATGGCTCTGTAGCTAATTCTCCTACTGATACAGCAGATCTCATTGCACAGACTTTCTCCTCCAATTCTACCTTAGATGATTCCAGTGCTGTTCCTCCATCACTGTCCCCCTCAGACTTCATAATGGCTGACATTAAAATTTCATCAATTGACATATATTCTGCCATCATTGGCCTCATTACTAATAAGACATATTGGCCTTATGGGGTCCCTCCTGTTGTCATCAGGAACTGTGCTTCTGTGCTTACACCCTGCCCAGGTAAACTCCATCGTCTTTGTCTGTCAACTTGTTCATTTCCTTCTTGCTGGAAGTTTGTTCTCATTCAGCCTGTCCAGGAGAAGGGTGACCATTGCCATTCCTCTAATTATCACCCAATAGCTTTAACACCCTGTGTTTCAAAAGTTTTCGAGTCCATTCTAAAAAAAAAAAAAAAAGCATCTTTCCTATAATAACCTTCCTTCTGATCATCAGTATGGGTTCCGCCAAGGAAGCTCCACTGGAGTATTCATCTACCTTTTAGACTCATGGTCATCCTCCTTTTGAGACTTTGGTGAAAGCTTTGCCAATGCACTTGACATCTCAAAGGCTGTCGATCAAGTCTGGCATGACTCTTTAATATCCAAAGTGCCCTCTTATGGTTTCCATCCTTTTATCTCTGCCCTCATCTTTAGCTTCCTTTCTGGTCATTCTATAGCAACTGTTGTAAATGGCCACTGTTCTTCTCCCACAGCTATCAGTAGTAGCATTCCTAAGGGCTCTGTCCTAACACTAACTCTCTCCCTTTTTTCATCAATGACCTTCTGAGCTGTACATATAACCCTATCCACTCATATGCTGATGATTCCACCCTTCACCTTTCCATTTGCTTTCCGCAGCATCCATCTCAGCAGTTACTTCAACAAACAAGGGATGAGGCTATGGCACACCTTGTGTCTGACTAGGCTCGTATCTTTGACTGGGGTGAAGTAATCTTGCTGTTTTTAGTGCAACAAAAACTCAGTTTTACATCAACTCGACAAAATTTTCCCAGGAGTACCTTCTAATATTTAACAATAACTAACTCAGTCCTGCATTATCTTTAAACATACTTGGGGTTTCATCTTTTCGGGATTCATCCCGGAAAGTTCATATTACCTCTCTTGTAAAAATTGCTTCCATGATTATTTAGGTATGCTACTCCAACTCCTCGCCTTCTTGACCCCTGCACAGTTGCTGACTTTTTAAACAGGTTTTATTAGCCCCTGTGTAGAATATAACTCTCACATGTGGGGAGGTTCCCCACAAACAGCCCTTCTCAAGAAGGTTATGTCTAAGGCTTTTTGTCTCATTACCTCTCTTTTTCTTACTGACTCCCTTCAACCTCTGTCGCATCGACGCACTGTTGCATCTTTATCTCTTTTCTATCTCTACTTCAATGGTCACTGCTCCTCTGAACCGTCTGCTTGCACCCTCCCACCACTAGGGTGGGTGCATAGCATCAGTCTAGCAACAAACTCTCATCCCTTTTCTGTCCAACTCTCTAATGCAAGAGTTAACCGTTATTCCTAGTTCTTCATGTAATTAACAGGTCAGCTGTGGAAGTGTCTCCCTGTGTCTGCATTTCCTACTGTCTAGGATCACCAGCCTTTCAAACGCAGTGTGTCCGAGACATATTGAAATGAACGGATCTTGAATTTGACTCTCCTTAGATTTGTTTTTGTTACTTATTGGAAGGAACAATTTGCAGGCTCCTGGCCTTTGGTTCCTTCATCCTTGCATTTAAAAAAAGAAGATATGCTGAGAGTGACAGATCATGAATGTGGCTGGAAACCACTAGCTCGAGTCATGCTCATAGCCAGCACTGGCCCAGTGGTCGGTGGCATGATGGCAGAGGAGCAGGTAGTGCCTTCAGCGGCATCCAGTGCGACTCAGCAGCCGGAAACTGAAGTCCAAATGCTTTCCCCTGATGGGAAGGGGTATAGAAAAGGTAGCCAAAATATTTGTTGCAGCCAGAAATTGACACCCAAATGCTTACCCCTGAAGGGGAGGGGTGTAGAAAAGATACCCTAAACACTTGGTGCTCTGCAAAACCTGGACAGATAACCGCATCTGTCAAACACTCCCACACTGCAGTTGAAAAACCAAAAGAATACATCTGACTCTTGCTACCTGGAATACTTGTATACAAACCTTGTTTGATACTGACCACTACATGACCACGCCTTATAACTACACTTATTGCTCACAAACTGAAAAGAAATAAAATTTATGTTGCTGCCTTGTCTGAGACTCGCCTCCCAGGAGAGGGCAACCTAAAAGAAGCAGGAGAAGGGTATACCTATTTCTGGAGGCGATACCCAGACAGCTTAAGAGGAAACCATGGAATTGACCTTGTGGTTGAAGCAACTTTCTACAAAATATCCAGGAAACATTTGTGGATATATCAGACAGGCTGATGTCTTAGCACAAACCACTCTTTAATGGCCAAAATGCAGCAGTGATCAGTGCCTGTGCTCTAACATTTCAGTCAGAGGACATGATTAAAGATCCCTTCTATGTCAATTTGGATTCTACCATATGTTCAATACAGCCTATCACTAACTGATCCTGCTTGGAGATTTTAATGCCAGAGTAGGAAAAGATAATCACCTATGGCAAAACATTGTAGGCTGCCATGGTGTGGTAAAATGAACAATATTGACCTTAGACTACTTTCCTTATCCCGCCGCGTGCCAGCTATTTTTAGCCCATGGGTTGCCCCCGTGCCGGCCAATTTTTGACCTTTTTTTTGGCTAAAATAATAGATTTTGATGTGAAAACAACGAATTTCACCATCAGAATACCCACCGATGCTCGGAAATGGGTTTTTATTGAGTCCTTTATACTCGTATACAGGTATACAGGTATTCTCGCTCTCACACTCACCACGTAGGTGAGAGAAAGCCGTTTTCTATGTAAGGTAGACTCAGGTATTTATGCTGGGAAGGTATGGCAATGCTCATTACACTTTTCTGATTACTTATTACTTTAACATCTGTCATAGTTTGCATGTCTCTCTCACTGTGAATGCATTGTCTTACACTTACGTGAAGATAGGTACAACCAGACTTCACTATGTACAGTCCTGGCACTTACAAGAAGTTATTTACAACTTGACTTCACTATGTACAGGCCTTACACTTAAGAAAATATTTACAACTTGATTTTACTATGTATAGTCCTTACACTTAACGAAAATATTTACAACATGCCTTCACTATGTACAGCACTGGGTGAGGCGCACAGGCAGAGTGAGGCAGAGTGAGTGTGAGGAGGGGGGGGCGAGTAGGTGTATGGCCTAGACCGCCTGGGGTATGGTAAAGGAACAGTTACCATACACGCCTGCCAATTTTTACTCGCGAATCTTGAAAAATGCTGTCACAGTGATTTTTTTAATTTTAAGCTATTTTAAATTGGAACTGGCATTGACTGCAGATTTTTGTCACCCCATTTTATAACGGCACTGGCACGCAGCGGGTTAAGCTCGGACCGCAGTCTGGTCAGCACCAACACCATTTTCCAACTGAAGAGTAAACGCAAGACCACATGGATGCACCCACGATTTAGACATTGACACCTAACTGACTATGTCATTGAAAGGCAGCGATATCAATGAGTTCTTATAACCCGAGCTATAAGAGGTGCTGAGTGCTCATCAGACTAAACCTTAGAATTCAGCAATTTGTAACACCTTCAGCAACACTGTTACAAACAAGCTTTCTCAATGCCCTCCACTAGCTCCAGACAACAATGCAACAAACCTAGATGCTGAGTGGTTGAACATTAACCCCTTCCGTCTAGCAGATGTTATCGCAAGGGCTCCCCCCAGCCAGGTATTCCCAAGAAAAATCAAGAAAATCATCTATTTTTAAACCTTCATATCTCAGTCAATACTTAAACAAATAAAACAAACAAGGTGTCACGTTACTTATCAGTCCTTTGACTTTAAGCTGATTGCATTAGATGGTCCATGAAGTGCGTATAGGGAGAGTGAGTGAGTGGGGAATGAGGGCATTTTTTTTTTTTTTTTTTTGCTGGAGCCTGTATGCATGGCGGAGGTTCGGTGACACAACTAAGGCTTACACTAGCCCTCCACATTAACCCGAGGAACCCCATTGACGTATGGGTACGTCGCGATGTTTTGTCACAGCTACACCCATTGACGTATGGGAACGCCGTGCAATTGCAAGGGCCATAATTTGCACAATTTTCAAGTTTCATGGGTGATTTTTGGTAGGCATATGTGGGAGACCTTCCTCTACCTGCTGTCAAGCGGGGATACTGCCTGGCCCCACCTAACCCCCCTTCTCCCCTTCCCCCCACACTGGGCAATTCACCTGTTAGCAGTAAGTTGGCCAGTAAAGGTATGTTGCCCCGTGGTCTCTCCAATGACGAAATTCATGGTGAAAGTGATTCCTGAGGTGGAGGACAAAGAAATAATGAAGCTATAGCAAGAAACAAACAGAACTGATGAGGTGGTAATGTCATAAAGGAAGGTGCCATATGTGAATGTGTTTGGTGACTGAACAATGCTTCTATTGCCTATATAAATGTGTTAAAACCAATATAGTCTGTTACTATACATAAATTCGTACCAAATACATAAATCAATACGTACTTGAAAGTGGCTTGAATTAGTTAACCCATCCATAGTTCGTTTTCTTTAGCCAGGTACCCTGAAAAAGAAGGAAAACGTAAGGTTGCATGACACCTGTATCAATAGTTTTAAGCACAGGATCGTGATTTCTCTATGAATTTTCGATGTTTCTCACCAAAAGCGAAGGTTTGAGCCATTAAATTTTTTCCCCAAAAATGCTCGGGATTTTGAGGTATCGTAGGTTGGAAATCGGTCGGGACGTGACGGGTTAATAACACTTTGATAACACTTCTAGAACACCAAAATCCACTACAAACACTATTTACGTGAATAATTTTCCATAATCGGTCGTACTTGGTGCTGGTAGGCCTGTAACCATAGCAACGACCTTGAAGGCAGGCTGCCTGCTCGCCTCACACCACCACCACCCCACCTTACAGACAGAGATAGACAGACACTCGTGTGCTCTCTCTCTCTCTCTCTCTCTCTCACAC
Source organism: Birgus latro (assembly GCA_018397915.1). Lineage (NCBI taxonomy): Eukaryota > Metazoa > Arthropoda > Malacostraca > Decapoda > Coenobitidae > Birgus > Birgus latro. The sequence goes on from JAGKTI010002826.1 coordinate 22,200, forward strand.
ACACACACACACACACACACACACACACACACACACACACACACACACACACAGACGGAGATGTATGCTTGGCTTGCATTGTCACTCGATTCTGGCACCACTGTGCGAGTAGAAGTCAGGTTATTACAACTACTGCAATACTGTTATTACTACTACTACAGCTACAACTACCACTACTAAAACTATTACTAATACTACAACTACCACTACTAAAACTACTACTATTATTACAACAACCACAGCTACAACTACTACTATTACTACCACACCTACTACACATACTACCACTACTACTATCACTACAAGTACTATTACAAAAAACTAAAAAAATTATATTGTGAATAAAATAGTTATACACGTAGTCCATAATCGAAAATACTGTTTTCCACTGTAACAGATTTTTTTTCCCTGTGATTTAGACTTTATCATAATAATAAATATACACACACTAAAATTTTCAATAAAATACAAGGCACTGATTTCATCATACCTCTGTGGTACAGTGGTAGAGTGTGCGTCTCGCATGCTGGTGGACGTGGGTTTGCCTCCCGCCAGAGTTGTAAAAACTTTGGGAAGCGTTCACCGAGCCACTGACCGCTTTGGCAGACATAAGGCGTGCTGTGGTTGAAGCAGTGTCCCATTCTAGTATGCTTGCACCCAGTTGGCTTAGGCGGGCTGATTACACTTGGTTCACAGACTACACACACGTCCAAATCCACTCGAACATAACAATCACACTTACAAGCACTTCTCACCCTACATACAATCTCTGCAGAGCACCACATGTTGGTGGAGTGGAGATACAGATAGTCAGATAGATAGATAGATAGAAGAAATTTCTGCTTCCATTATTCACATAAATAGACAGAGTGGTGGCGTGAGGCACCACGCTTCCTCCTCCCTCCCTCCTCCCTTTCTCCACTACATTTTCCACTATAACATTATTTTCTTGTGGTTTGTACTTTTTCATGATAACAAACATACACACACAGAAACTTTCAATAAAAAATAAGGCACTGATTTCATCATGAAACAAACTTTCTGCTTCCATTATTCACGTAAATAGAGAGGGGTGGCGAGGCTCGACACAACTCGTTTCCTCCTCCCTCCCTCCTCCACCTCCTCCCTTTCTCCACTCCCTACTTCATCTTCCATCTCCTTATCCTTGCCAGTATCCCCCTCTCCAGGTTCATCAATACCCTCTGAATCATTTCCACCCTCGGAAATAGCAGATGAACGTACAGATGGGAGTATAGTGGAGTCACCTCCTCCACCCTCCTCACACTACACATAAATATTGACACTCATTATGGCAGTCGCTTTTCTGAAAGGAAGTCACTTTCTCCACTAACAATTGGTGATAATGTCACCTCGAGTTCTCTCCCTGTCGCCCTAATACTAAGGCCTTTTCTTTTCTGGCCTTTGGACTTCGTTGGTGTTGAAGTTGGTGGCTGCAGGTGCTAAGCCAAGGATCCAGGCACAGGGAAAACCTTTTGCATAAGTCTATCAATTACGGAGGTATGCAGGTGACTGGAGCATGACTCAGATGTGTGCAGGAGTGTTGCCAGTGGCTGCGTGTTGTGGAAATAACCCGCGAAATATTCAAACAATGCCGCAAAACACAAAATCATGTACAAATGCACCCCGGATGGCCCCGGGAGGACATGTAAACATGACACCCAGATGGTATGGGTTAAGACATTGTCACAAAGCACTGCAGAGGAAACCCTGGGCTTTTCCATTCACCGCTATTAACTCTGGTTTAAGGAAAATGTTAACGACGTACATGACCCTCTTGCAATGAAGAAGAGAGTACATAACAACTGGTTGGCTCATCCTAGCTCTTAACTCCAAAACCTGAATATCAGAATCTCAACAGTGAAACCCATAGAAAACTGCATGATTTGGAAATATATGGTGGACTGAGTAAGCAAATGAGCTGCAAACACTGATTGATATTAACAACCAACACTGGTTCAGTAAGTCCATTAAAAATATCTATGGACCAGCCAGAAACAACATAAACCCTGCTTGATCAGCCAAAGGAGAGCTGCTGAAAGACATGCAAGCAGTCCCAGAAAGATGGACACAATATTTCAATTCCTTACTGAATTGAAGAAACCTGGTAGAGCACAATATAACTGATAATATCCCAAATACTCCTGAAGTGGCAGATTTCGATGGCTAACCTACACTTGCAGAAACTGTTCAAGCTATCCAATCTCTAATAACTACGAAAGCCCTGGCCCTGATGGCATACCATCTGAACTGATAAAGGAGGATGCCAAGTAACTTCACCAGTGACTCCATAACCTCATACTGACTATGAGGAACCAATAATAGACTCCATCTGAATGGCTTACTTCTGATATTGTAAGAAAGGGGGCCATTGAAGTTGTGACAGCAGTAAAGGTATCTCTCTCCTTGTGAATGCTAGCAAAGTACTAGCCAAGGCAATATTATCCTGACTGGCAAATATTGTCTTAGTCAACACTTCTTAAAACACAATGTGGGTTTTAGATGGAATGAAGTAACTGTGATATGAGTTTTGTCACCCAGCAGATTTAAGAGAAATACCACGAGCAGAAAGTTGACTTGTATATTACATTCATCAATCTTGCAAAAGCATATGACACTGCCAACAGACAGCTTTTATGGAATGCGCTTTCAAAATTTGGAGTTCAAAACAAATTTCTTACTTTCCTGAAAAGCCTGCATGACAACATGAACGCTCGTGTGTCCACATGTGGGAACAAATCGAAACCCTTCAATGTGGATGTGGGTGTAATGCAAAGATGTGTCCTTGCTCCTCTCATATTCTACATCTGTCTCACTGTGCTTATCCTTTCATGTCACCAACAAATGAACCCTGATGAAGGAGTAAAAAATCCAGTTCCATCTAGATGGTAACTAATTTTATCTCTGACATCTTCAAGCACAATCCAAAACTGAAACAGCTTATTTCCTAGAGCTAGGTTGTGCTGTTGACTGAACCGTCCATACACATACCCCTAAAGTCCTACCACAGTCTCTTACCATTATTTCTAACATTTATTAAGCAATGGGGCTCCAAATAGATGTCAATGAAACAGAAACAATATCTTCGAGAAACGATGCAGCAGAGCCATTTGTATATAGAACAAATGGTAAAAATGGAAAACAGGTGGAGAATATTACCTACCTTGGAAGTGTGCTTACAGATTAACGCAACATTGATGCAGAATTCCTTGCATGAATCAGCCACACACCAGCCTCTTTTGGGCGTCTTAGCTGCAGAGTTTCTGAAAACACCAACTTGAGAATCGAGACGAAGGCATCAGTATATACAACTGTATGCCCCTCCACCATTTCATATGGTGCTGAATCCTGGACTACAGTACTTACCAGCTTCACATCAAACAGCTGGAATCTTTCACATTCGATGCTTCCAGCACATCCTGGGACTAACAGGGGAGGATAAAGTCCCTCACTCTCAGATTCTTCAGCAGGCAATGCCAACCAGCACAGAAACCATGATGGCTAAAAAAACAGATTCCATGAGTCAGACACGTGTTCTACAAGCCTTAGTGTCACCTTCCAAACCAGCTTCTGTATGGCCAACTCCTGGCAGCACGTCGCAATCCAGGGGGACAGAAGAGATAGAAAGATTATTTAAGGCGAACTCTGAAGAAATGGAACATCATACCAAAAGACCTTGAAACCAATGCCTCTGACAGAAAACAGTGGCAAGCCCTTTGCAGCAGGGAATCATTCATCTCGTAGAGGCACTCGGAACTTGTCCAGAGAAGAGCGCAAACAGTGGAGGCACAGCCAAAACAGTGTTCTTCCAGCAAACCTGGACTTGTCATGCCAACTGTGTGGCAAAGTTTGTGGATCCAGAATTAACCTGCACAATCACACACTTTGGCACCAAAGACTGAGAAACACACCATCTTAGTGAGTACAGTAATCAGCACCTTCTGTAGCAGGAGAGCCTTAATTCTTAAATGGCCACTGGCATCTAATGACGGTTTACCATTGTGTGGCCAGTGGGTTCAATACAGCACAATCTGTAAAAAAAAAAAAAAAAATGCAAAACAATTTTGGAAAGAGAACAAAGGTCTGGGGGAAGGTAACAAAGGTCTGGGAGATGTTGACACTGATCTAATCTACCCTCCAAAGCACTCAGGCTGTCAGTACAGCATATGGCACAGTCATGAGTGGACATTCAATGTTTGCTCCCCTCAAGGCCAGCACCCTCTTGGACACTGCCCTCTGTGCTTGCGCCAGGGCCTTACAACTCCCGAAATATGGCCTGAACTTTTCCCCAAGGATGGGATGAGTGATGATGATTATATTGGGTCAGAGGATGAGTGTGGAAGCAGCATAGATAACCCCTCATTCGGGTGGTACAAGACGCCAAGTGAGGAAGACGATGATCACGAGGATTCTGATGGCACTGATGATGCTCCCCGTGGCAAAGCAATTATTTCAGAAGAGGCTGAAGAGAAAGCAAGCATGTCACAGGAACGTTAGCAGCAGGAACAGAGCGTGAGTTCCTTCAATTGCACTCACCATCACCACCACTTCCCTCCACCTTATGCGTCCTCTCACCATCCACCGTAGTTGCACCACCTCAGCCAATGCCAAGGCCATTCCCCTAAGCACTGGAAACATCGTCTGCTCCTCTGTCTTCATGGCACTCTAGAAAATATGTCGTGAAACATGACAGCCGGCAGAAGATCAAGTGGCACTTCAGGCAGCAGTTGCAGGTACAGTCATCACCTTCCCGTGCATCATATTTATGGACATCGACTACTGAGTTCATTCTTAGTGGAAAAGTTCTAGAGAAGGGAAAGAAGTTGTATGCAGCCTTCATGGATCTGGAGAAAGCATATGACAGGGTGGATAGACAAGGATTGTGGAAAGTATTAAGAATATATGGAGTGGATGGGAAGTTGTTGAAGGCAGTGAAGAGTATGTATGAGGGTGCTAAGGCTGCAGTGCGTGTGGATGGCAAATTGAGTGAATCTTTCCATTTAAAGGTTGGATTGAAACAAGGATGTGTCATGTCTCCATGGTTGTTCAATCTGTACATGGATGGGGTTGCAAAAGAGATATAAGGTCGGGCAGTGGATGTTGGAGCGGCCCTAGTGAGAGAGGGCAGTGTTTGGAAACTCCCTGTACTGTTGTTTGCAGATGATACTGTGTTGTTGAGCGAAGAGAGCTGCAAGGCTTGGTAGATGAGTTTGGGAGAGTGTGTAAGAAACGGAATCTAAAGGTGAATGTAGGGAAGAGTAAAGTGATGGTCTTCGAGAGAAGTGCAGCCACTGAATGTACAGTGAGATTGGATGGGGAGGATATGGAGAATGTGAGTGCATTTAAGTACTTGGGTAGTGTAATGAGTAAAGATGGAAGCCTGGAGGGTGAAGTGGGGTGCAGCAGGGAAGGAAGGTTGCTGGTTCGTTGAAAGCAGTGATAAGAAACAGGGAGGTGAGCATGGAAGTGAAAAAGTTGTTACATGACAGTATTGTGATACCA